>JAODAL010041914.1:0-35382 GCA_025379985.1 Phyllomedusa bahiana
CAAAAAAATAGGGTCAGCCCCCGGTAACCAGCCAATTACCGGGCATGGCCCTTTAAGAGAGAGGAAAACTGGCGCGCCCCGCAGCCTTAGGGGACGGGAGCGCGCCCGACGGCCGTGACGAGCGCGCCTGGAGTCAGGAGGGGGTTTCAGGTAACTGTTATGTTACCCCCAACGCGGGGCGAGCGCGGCCCAAACGGACCGGGCCACGGACCGCACCGCCACTCCCGCCCCGCGGAAACACGAGCGGGGCCGGGGAAGCGACGGGAACCGCAGCCCGGGGAGTCTGCGGCGCCGCTCGTTACAAGAGGTGAGCTGAAAATGGCATTCATAAAATATATATAACATGGTCATTTCAATTTTAGCAGCCAGTGAGAGCCCTACACCTCAGCAATGACATTTATGACACTTCTCTGTGCTCTGCACTGATTAGATGGCTGCCAAAAGTGCAGATAGGTGACTAGAAGGTCAAACTAGAACTTTACTTGATCAAACCCAGTAAAATGTTCAGTTTGGTTCGAGTTCTAAAAATTTGAGAAGTTCTACTAGAACTTAATTTTTTCTAAAACATTAGATCAACACTACTCTTGTTTCTCTTCTTCTTGCTTTTTGCCTTTTTCCTCTCTATTTTTTTTAAAACCTAACCCTGCAATACACTTTGCCACAACTTTATTGTTGAGCTGTTTGGTGAGTTCCTTGGTATTCTGGATGCTGTTTGTTTACAATGCAATTGTAGTTACACTGAGAATAAATTACATACAGACCTACTCTACTTACTAATTAGGTGACTCCTGAAAGCAATTAGTGCACTAGATTTTATTTAGTGGTATCAGAATACAGGTGGCTGAATAAATATGCATGCAACACTTTTCAGTTTTATAATTTGCAAAAATTTGGAAAAGCACTCATTTCCTTTACACTTCACAAATTCTTACTGCTTTCTGTTGCTTTATTACATAAATTATCAATAAAACACATTTCAGTTTGTGACTGTAATATTTAAAAATGAGGAACCGTTCAAGGGGTATGAATACTTTTTCAACCCACTGTGAAAGACCAGATGTAGCTCTGTGTTTGCTCTATTTCCCGGCATCATACGCATTTGATGTGGCACTCAACAACAGAGTAGACTACATTATTTAGTACTGTAGGAGAAGTGTATGCCACCGGGAAATATGTGTGCTCTATTATTCCCTATGCGACCACCGTGGTACCTTCTTTCAGGGTACTCCAATGCATACTACAAATATAGCCATTACTAGTGATGAGCGATTGTGTCAACTATCGTTATCGATTCGATAGTCGATATCGGCAATTATCATGACAATTTCGATAATCGATAACAGATTATCACCGATGCCCTTTTTTAAAGTCTATGGGAGGGGAAACAACACCTTCATTCTTACACCAAAACAGGGCTGGAGAAGCTGGAATTAAACATCCACAACAGTAAATTGGATACGTGCTACATCTTAGGCAAGACAATTAGGCAACAAGAGCCCACAGAAAAAAAAGGCACACACTATTCACTATCCCTGTCTTGTACCACAACATGACCCTTAAACCTTCATGACCCACAAATTATAAAAGTGCCAGAAGGCAGTATTATTTGAAACATCATTTTATTTGAACTGGACATTGACTATGTCTGTCCTGGAACGCAGCATGACCCTTAAACCTGTCAGACCCACAGATTAAAAAGTGCTGGACTGGGAGCACGAGGAGGTAAGACTGCTGGATGCAGGTTGCATTAAGCACTGAAGAACAGATTGGCGATGCTGTTTATTACTGAGATTCACAGGGCCCTGACCCAGCGATGACAGGCCCGATGGTGAGTAAATGGAATACGGTTTTGTCATGAAACGTTGGTGTCTTTTACAGTCTCCACACCGCAAAACCAGCAAAATGATCTTTTTGGAACTGAGAATAAAAATTGCGAAGGGAAATTATCATTTTAAAAAACATTTTTCAAGAGGACCATTTCTGTTGAAGAGGAATGTGAAGTAGACCCGGCAACTAATTGGTGACCTCGGGCAATTGGGGCCACAACATTTATCAAGAGATCCATGCCTGATTCATCTTGATGAATGTCAAACGGGTCAACATTTTTCTGTGGAAAGCCTGATTTGCGTTTGTCTGTAATGACTCCTCCAGCTGTGCTGAAGGTCCGCTTAGGTATGATACTGGCTGCTGGGCAGGACAACACCTCTATGGCGTGGCGAGCGAGCTCGGACCATTCATCCATTTTGGATACCCAGAAGTCGATTGGGTCCATAACACATCCAAAAACATCGGTGTTGAGACGCAGATAGTCGTGCACCATGATCTGGTCTCTGTGTGTTGGATGTGTGCTCTGCATTACATGCGTTGGTGAGGTGGTAAATAAAGATTGCCAGAGGTCACCCATTAGGCTTCTACCACATTGCCTGCTGCTGCTGCTGCCGCTACGGCTGCTTGGCACTCTACTGCTGTCATGTCGCTGACGTTGTTCCACCGTGACATTTGAAGAACGTGAAGCAGACGAAACAGATGTCTCCAGTTGATCAATCAGCAAGGTCTCCATTTCCTGCATTTTAACTCTTTATTTGGGTGGGGTTTAAAGGAAAGTGCTGATTTTTGTACCGGGGATCCAGGAGGGTGGCCACCCAGTAACTGTTGTTCATTTTGATGGCCTTAATGCGAGGATCATGTTGGAGGAAATGGAGCATCCAAGTACTCATGTGAGAGATGGAGCCTTGATTTCCCAAGCTTCTGGGTCGAGGGGCACTAGCAAAATCATCTTCCTCATCTTCCTCCTCCGCCTCAAATTCAGGCCAACCTCTTTCAAAGGCAGGGACGTCGGTAACATCAGTGTCTAGGAATACCTCCTCCTTCTCCTCCTCCGCTTCCTCCGGCACAGCTTCAACACAGCCCTGACTTGCCTGAGATGATGCACCCTGAGAGCTGATGTGCCGCCTTGCACTAGCCCTGGACCCCCGAACTGCCTAATGAAGACCGATAAAAGTGTGAAACTGTCGGGCCTTGTGGATTAGACGGAGAGAAAGGCTCCGTGTCTGCATCTGTGTCCATCTCCTCCTCTGTTGCTGGTGGGACCTGATGTTTCAGAGTGTCCCCAATCGGTTCAGGAACTAAGATCACCACAATGGTCATGCTTTACAAGGGCATTGTCGCACTGACCATTTGGTAGTTTCTTCAAAACTGGCAAGTATTTGTGCAGAGCTCTTTCACCCGCCTCCACTCTCGGTGGCTCAAGACACCGAGGTCCGCACCGCTGCTTGTCAGGCCATGTGTACTTTTATATGCGTAAAGGCATTGCGCGCTGCTTACAATCGCTGGAAACATGTGGAGGGTGGAAATTCCAGCGTGTTGCCACATCAACAATGAGACGGTTGACGGGGAGGCGAGCTGACGCTGCAACGCAGCCCGGGGGGGACGAAGCAAAGGGTGCGAACGGTTGGGAAATGCGAACTCAGACTTCGAGCCTTCCTCAGCAGGCAGTCCAGACCCCGGGGAGCGCTTTAGAAATTTCTGGACGACAAGGTTCATGAATGTGCCAGGCAAGGTGGTGCGCCAGCCTACCGATCTTAAGGGTGGCCAACAGATTTCGACCGTTATCGCGCACCACTTTCCTGGGACAAGGTTCTTGTCACCCAGCCAGCGCTCGGTCTCGATGTGGAGAGCCAACCACAGCTCCCGACCCGTGCGTGGACGGTCTCCAAGAAAAGATTATTTCAACAGCTGTCTGGTTTCTCTAGCCTTGAGCCCAGAGGACCTTGGTGGGAAAGAACCCTGCAGCATCCCTGCGGTTTTAAAGAGCGTGCGCCGAGCCTGAGAACCACGTCACGACCAGAGACATCCACTCTGCAGCTTACCCAGTGAAGCAGTCACAGAGATAGTGGGCCTTGGCGTGCTTGTAACTAGTCATGTGTCGGTGTCAGATGGACTTTTCCGGACACAGATCGAAGAAAACATCTAAATGTTAGTTGAACGTGCTGGCTAGGGCAGTGACGGCTTTTCTGCAAAGAAATGCCTGCTCGGCATCTGGTATTGGGGGCTGGCAAGAGGCATGACGTGCGGATCCACATCTGTGTCTACCAGACGGGAAGGCAATTTTTCCAAGGCCAAAAGCCTGGCAATGGCCAACGACTAGAGATGGAGCGAATTTCCCGAAAATTACGTTTCGTTACTTCGCCAGAAGAGTTTCGGCAAAAAATAACTTCGCGTTACGAATTACTTCGGCACGAATGCACGTTAAAAAACAGCTATTTCCATAGACTGCACAGAAAGTTGTGCCATGCTTAAATATGCAGAGGGAGCTTGGTTTTGGTCTTAATACCATAAAATGTGTGTTTTGTATGACACGCACATGGACAGCGTCCGCTATTGAATCTCGCTTCACTATAAAATTCCATGGCTACTTAAGAGGGCTAAAAAAACTGACCAAAAAACCTGAAGGAGGAATGGTAGCCTGATAAAGTCCATCGTGGACGCGACAGACGGAAAAAAACAAGCTGAGAGGGCTCAGGTGATCATTCAGTGACAGGAGTGCCGAGGTGAAAGCGGGCAGCACAGCAGCATGAGGTCAGAGCAGATGGCACAATGACAGTCTGGAGGTGGCAAGAACAGGATTAGGCCACAAGGTGGACAGATGGACACAGTGTGTAGTTTCACGGCAGCAAAGCCACAGCAGCAGCAATGAAGGTCAGACCAGTGGCACACACGACATTCTGGAGGTGGGCAAAAAAACAGGAATAGGCCACAGAGTGGTGAACAATGACACAGTGTCTAGGTCACGCAGCAGCTGCATGAGCAGCAGCATGAGGTCAGACAGTGGCACAATGACACAGTGTGTAGGTCCGGCAGCAGCCACAGCAGCAGCATTGAGGCTTCCAGACAGTGGCATCAATGACACAAGTTTGTAGGTCAAGCAGCTATCCACCAGCAGGCAAGACATGAGGTTCAGTCAGTGCACAACGAACAGTGTGTAGGTCACGGCGAGCAGCCGCAGCAGCAGCATGAGTCAGACAGTGGAACCAATGACAGAGTGTGTAGGTCACACAAGCATCCACAGCAAGCCTGAGATGAGGTCAGTCAGTGGCCACTAATGACCACAGTGTGTAGGTCACGGCAGCGCAGCGCATGAGGTAAGGCAGTGGCAACAATGAGACTAGTGTGTAGGTCACGGGCAGCAGCATGAGGTCAGACAGTGGACACTCGAATGACACAGTGTGTAGGTGACGGCAGCCAGACAGCGAGCAGCATGAGGTCAGAGCAGTGGCACAATGACACAGTTGTGTAGGTCACGGCGCAGCTCAGCGATGAGTCAGGGCGCAGTGGCACCAATGACACAGTGTGTAGGTCACGGCAGCTCAGCATGAGGTCAGGCAGTGCACAATGACATTCTGGAAGGTGGCAAAAACAGGAGTTAGCCGACCTAGAGTTTGACATGTGGGACACAGTGTGTACGTCACGGGCAGCAGCTCCACGAGCGCGCAGCATGAGGTCAGACGTGGGCACAATTGACAGTTCTGGAGGTGGCAAAAACAGGAGTAGGCACAGAGTGGGACAATGACAATCAGTGTGTAGGTCCGCAGCAGCCACAGGAGCAGGCATGAGGTGTCAGACAGTGGCCTCAAATGACACAGTGTTGTAGGTTAGGCAGCAAACAGCATGAGGGTCAGACAGTGGCACAATGGACATGTGTAGGTCACGGCAGCAGCCACAGGAGCAGCATGAGGTGAGACGGTGGCACGCAATGACACAGTGTGTAGGTCACGGCATCAGCCACAGCGCAGCATGAGTCAGACAGTGGACATATGACACGAGTGTAGTAGGTCACGGAAGCAGCAGCATGAGGTCTCAGACAGTGGCACGAATGACACAGTGTGTATGTCACAGCGTGCGGCCACAGCCAGTAGCATGAGAGTCAGACAGTGGGCACAATGACACAGTGTGTAGGTACACGGCAGCAGCACAGGCTAGCAGCATGAGTCAGACAGTGGCACACCATGACACTCAGTGTGTGGTCATGTTAGGGCCATTGTTCGGCAGCAGCCACAGCTCAGCAGCATGAGGTCAGACAGGTGGCACAATGACATTCTGGAGGTGGCAAAAAAAGTGTAGGCCACAGAGCTGGGACTAATGACCACAAGTGTGTAGGTCACGGCAGCGAGCAGGCAGTGAGGTCAGGACAGTGGCATAAGACATTCTGGAGGTGGCAAAAACAGGAGTAGGCCACAGAGGGACAATTACACAGTGTGGATGGTCACGGCAGCAGCCACAGGCAGTCTGATGAGGTCAGACAGTGGCACGCAAATGACAACAAGTGTGGGGTGGTGGCAATACCAGTCCCTGGTAAGATGGTGAGGTGGCAAGATGGAGAAAACTGTCAGCAGATGTGTGGCATTCAGGCGGGTTCCGGAGCATCAGAATAGTGGCTGGATGGCAGGTAGTTGAACCAGATCAATTGTCTCACAGTCTTTGGTGCTTGAGGCAGTCAATGGCGTGTGTAGTCTGACGTAAGGCATTGGTGTTGTGAAAATCCTGGCGATCCACGCCGGATTCATCTGGAACAAGAGTGTCAGTCGTTCCCATTTCCCGTGGACCAAGCGGGTTCTCCTTGGGCTAACGATGGCCCCTGCGCGCACTGAGCACCCGCTCTGATGCACGACTACTGGCCGGGCGAGGATCCAAGCTTCTACACTGCAAACGGCAAGTTGCGGCCGAGACAGCGATCCATTTGTGGTCTGTGACCAGTAGTCAGCGGATGCTTCTTAGCTTGGGGTGGCAAGAGTGCTGTTCCAAGTAGTGCCAGCAACATGTTGGTTCAGGACTGCTCACAGGTTCTGCATGTGCCTGGCGAGACTACCCTCCTCCACTAGGCGGAGTGAAGGAAGCTGCTCATCGTGACTCCGCAAGGACTTTAGGTTACTGCTGATGGAGCCTGGTACTGCTCCTTACCCCCCCACCTGTCCCCCAGCAGCCGCTGGCAGTAGACGTGAGCGCTGATGAACCCCCCCGGTCAGACCGCTGTCAGAGGAGGGACGATGCCGCACTAGGCAGCGGCCAACTGATTACTCGATGGATTTCCCTATAGTATTTGGAGTTTGTCCTCCCTCTCAATAGCTGGAATAAAGGCTCTCGATTTGACGGTAGCGAGGGTCACGCAATAGGGTGGATGATAGCCAGAAGTCATCCCTCTGCCGGATGCTGACTATTCGGCTGTGCAACATATGCAGGCATATAAAGCATGCTTGGCGGGGCCATCTGCCAAGTGACTCCAAGGGGCTCCGCTGCCTCCATTATCCATGTATACTGTCCACGGTGCTTGGGGGTCATCTGCTCATCTTCCTTCATCTCCATCCACCTCCTCCAGCTGCTCCTGATCCTCCTCTCTTGTCACTGGGTTGAAAATCCACTCGATTTCACATGACAGATGCTTCTGCTCCAATGTCCTCCTCCTCCTCCTCCTCCAGTTCAGTGCCCTGGACCGGTCTCATGTGGTCACCCGAGATTGTAGTCGCCACGTCTCATTACCCTGCCACAGATCAGATTTTTCAGATCTGTTCCAAGACATCGAAGCAGTGGAATGATGTTTATTCATCCCGTAGTTCTGCGGACTTGACAAATAAGTTGCCTCCTCGAATGGCCTCAACAACGGCAGGTGTCACGCATGGAGCTTGCCACTGGCGACGTCCAAAGTTTAACAGGGGAGTACTTCTGTCTGCTGGAATCATCAAAAATCGTTTAATGGCTTTCTCTGTTCATACTCAGTCGCGTCCAACATGTGCAGGCTGGAATTCCAATCGGGTGGAAACATCGCATATCAGGAGTGTGTTGGGCTGAGGGCCGTTCTGCCGCTGCTAACTCGAGGAGGGTGTCCTGCTTTGTTACGAATGATAAAGTGCCATTGGCACGCAGTTTCCTGGGCCATTTTCAGAATCAGCTGAAGATCGGTGGAAGACTTCAGGAACCTTGTTTCGCACAACCAGATTGAACACGTGCGCATGCAGGGCATGGGACCATCCCTCCTCGGTGCAGCTGCGGACCACCCTCATGTTCCTCCCATTGTCGTCACCACTGGTTCCACGAGTTTGCGCAGTTGGGGCGGAGAAGCCCACACATCGATTTTTGCTGCATATGATGACGGAGCAGTTCCTCCCCTGTGTGACTTCGTTCGCCGAGCAAGCCTCAGGTGTAGAACTGCGTGACACCGCTCGACTGTTGGCTCTTCACATAGTGGTACTGATGGAGCAGTTCTTGTGGAGGTTGAGATGGTGGTGGTGGTGGAGGAGGAGGAGGCGGACCATTGGCGCAGAGTGCAGCAGTTTGACAACGTGGAGGTGAAAGCAGCGTCTCCTGTCCAAGTAGGTTGTTGGTGGCTCTGGGCCGGAAGTACTCATTCACCTCAGGTGGGCGGAGTAAAGGACATGTACTGGCATCCTGTCGCGTAGTTACAGCTCCAGGACGTCCGCGCTGCGATGCAGCCTGGAACAAAGACGGATGCATGTTAAGGACTGGCCCACCTTCTTCGTTCTATATATTTATGAAGTGCTGGGTACTGCCTGTTTGGGAAAAGAAATTACGGCCTTGGGGACTTCTCCATCTCGGCTAGGCGCAAAGCCATTAGTTCTCTATGGGCAGAGGTTCACCATTTGGAAAGGAGGGACTGACCAGTACCAACAGAACTTGGACAGGAGCACGGTCAGCTGCGACCTTAGGATGGGTTGGACGCAGACTGTTGTTCTCTTTGCAATGCCTCGCTGTGCTTACGACTGCGTGGGCGCCATGAGTAGCGGAGCAGGGAGAATCTGACCGGGAGATGATGTCAAAGAGAAAAAGCTCCCTTGCTGCAGAGGTGGTGGAGCCTTGACTGCTGCAGATGGCATGCGTGCCACTGGGCGCTGCTGCTGCTGCTGTCTGTTGCGCGGTGCAGGATGGAACACCACATCTGAGCCAGTTTCTCCCAGGCCAGTCTGAGTGTGGGTCGAGGGTGTAGGCGTGCCAGGTGTGGGAGGCCCCCCCCCCCGTGATGGTGACGCTTGATGTGTGACTCAGGCCGTGGTGCCAAGACATTAGTCCCTGGCCCACGCTTCCCTCTTTTTCTGCATTAGACAGAATTTACGATATACCCATATTCGGTCCTCTGGTGTCTTAGCAAAGAACTACACACGCCGTAGGTATCGGAGATTTTACCGCCAACGCTCGCCGCAATGAGTGACTACTGCTGCCGCTTCCTCGCTGGGCCTCCTGTGCATACTTTGTTGGACTGCGAAAGCCCGGTTTTTTACCCCATCGGCCGCTGCTCCCTGACCTCACACTGCTGATGTATCTGCTGACTGAACGGCCCCACACGACCCACTTGAGCTGCGCGCTGCTGACGTGCAAGCTGACGCCCTTTTCCTGACGATGATGAAGCCTTGCCGCACCGGCTCCAGAAGTGCGGGTCGGCGACCTCATATCTATTTGTGTTTCATAGTCAACTCGCTGTCCTCATCACCGGTCTTCGGTATGCGAGGCTGTACGCCCTCACAACATGACCTCCATGTCACTCTCAACATCTATATGTTGCGCCTATCTGCCAAGAAGCAGGGATATGGCCCATTCTTCGCTGGCAGAGCGCTGACTGCCTCCTCAATTGTTATTCGCTCGCGTATATAGTGGCGTGAGCCCAGACCACATATGTGGTTCTCTGGCTGAGGGGAAACCGGATGGACAGAGGGGTTGAAGTACAGTGAGGTCCGGGCTGACCCGCTACTGGGCCATGCTCCAACTAAGGGTTGTGTCTGACGTTCCCACGATGCTCTTGGCTGGGGTTGTCAGATGTCCATCTGGGGAAGTGGATGACTAAGTCAACCAATGTCAAGAACCATTGGGTTGTTGTAAGTAACACGGCCGCTAGATGACAGCGGCAGTTGTGGCCTCACGAGTGACCGCTCCCTGCTGCGACGGCCCTTGCTGATGGTGCGACCTGCTAAAGGGATGTTTGATGACCTCGCACACTGCAGGTGAAGAGCGGCCACCTCTATGTGGCTGGACCTAGGTGTGTCTTAAAATGATACAGTACACTGTTTGATCGAAGATATCTGTATATGATAAATAACACCCTGTAGTGTGACGCTGAAATGAACCCACGCTAAGATGTTGGGGTAACCCTTGGATGTAAATTGCGTCCACAAATGGGCAGGAAAAATTGACCTTGTATGTGCGTTTAAAATCTCTGTGTTTGTTTACTGAATATAATACAAAAGCCACACAAATGTAGTGGGTATAACAAGTTTCCTCCACAAGCCACTATACAACAAACTTACGATGAGGAAAAAATGCCTTAAAACATAATTTTAATATAAATAGCTAAAAAAGCATATTGATACAAAACCTCAAATATATATTTCAGTATTGGGAGACCAGTGGGTGTGTACGTATCCCTATAAAGCCCTAAAGAGGGGGACTATTGAGCCCTGACCTATGGATACAGGACAATCGCCCTGATAAGGGCGGTCCTGGCAGGAGCCTAAACCCGCAAACAAAAAAACCCTAAGGTATATCCTATTGTCCAATCCCAACATGACATGTTTAAATCCATAAAGTTTGAATCTCATCAGGGAAAATACACAAGCACAAAGACCATAGGGCAAAACAGTACAGCAAAGTTATAGCAAGTGTACTGAAGGCATAGGATACCTCAGGTGGCTGTATTGTGTATACTCACAAAACCCGTTAACATCAAAATAGATATGACCCATTCTGCGTCATATCTATTTTGATGTTAAAGGGGTTTTTTGTGTGGGTATACACAATACAGCCACCTGAGGTATCCTATCCCTTTCAGTACACTTGCTATAACTTTGCTGTACTGTTTTGGCCCTATGGTCTTTGTGCTTGTGTATTTTCCCCTGATGAGATTCATCTTTATGGTTTGGGAAACATGTTCATGTTGGGATTGGACCAATAGATATACCTTAGGGTTAGTTTGTTGCAGGTCAGGTCCCTGCCAGGACCGCCCTTATCAGGGCGATTGTCCTGTATCCATAGGTCAGGGCTCAATAGTCCCCCTCTTTAGGGCTTTATAGGGATACGTACACACCCCTGGTCTCCCCCAAACTGTGTATGATATCTGAGGTTTTGTATCAATATGCTTTTTTAGCTATTTATATTAAAAGTTATGTTTTAAGGCCATTTTTTCCTCATCGTAGTTTGTTTTACTGAATATAAAAGCACAAACAGGCTTAATTAACCTTCGGATATGAATTATGCTACAGAATTTCTTTGTGGCGGTGAAAAACAAAGTTTCTTTTACTGAGTTTCAACAGCCCGAACAACGCTTAATTAACCCCCGGATGTAAATTTCGCAAAAGAATTGAGCAGCAGGAAAAATACTAGCTTTGTAGCGTGTTACAATTGGTGTTTCTACGCTACACAACAAGAGAAAAAATTGTCATTAACCTTCGCTTATGAATTATGCTACAGGAAAATTTTATTTTTTTGGCGGTGAAAAAGACGGTCTTTTTTTTGTCACCACAGCACAAAAACAAAGCTTAATTAACCCCTGGATGTAAATTGCGCAAAAGAATTGAGCAGCCGGAAACTACTAGCTTTGTAGCGTGGTTACAATTGCGTTTTTTCTACGCTACACAACCCGAGAAAAAATGGTAATTAACCTTCGTTGTGAATTATGCACAGGAAAATTGTATTTTTTTGGCGGTGAAAAAGACGGTTTTTGGAGTCACAACAGCAGCAGAACAACGCTTAATTAACCCCTGGATTAAATTGCGTAAATGAATTGAGCAGCCGGAAACTACTAGCTTTGTAGCGGTTACAATTGCGTGTTTTTACGCTACACAACGAGAGAAAAAATTGTATTAACCCTTTGCCCTTGTGAATTATGCTACAGGAAAATTATAAATTTTTTTGGGGGGAAAAAGACGGTATCTTTAAGTCACAACAGCAGCAGAACAAAAGCCAATTAACCCTGGATGTAAATTGTGCAAAAGAGTTGAGCAGCCGAAAACTACTAGCTTTGTAGCGTGTTACAATTGCGTGTTTTCTACGCTACACAACAAGAGAAAAAATTGTAATTAACCTTCGCTTGTGAATTATGCTACAGGAAAAAAATTTTTTTGGCGGTGAAAAAGACGGTTTCTTGGAGTCACAACAGCACAAAAACAACGCTTAATTAACCCCTGGATGTAAATTGCGCAAAAGAGTTGAGCAGCCGGAAACTACTAGCTTTGTAGCGTGTTACAATTGCGTGTTTTCTACGCTACACAACAAGAGAAAAAATTGTAATTACCCTTTGCTTGTGAATTAAAGCTACAGGAAAATTGTATTTTTTGGCGGTGAAAAAGACTGTCTATTTTTGTCACCACAGCACAAAAACAACGCTTAATTAACCCCTGGATGTAAATTGCGCAAAAGAATTGAGCAGCCGAAACTACTAGCTTTGTAGCGTGTTACAATTGCGTGTTTTCTACGCTACACAACAAGAGAAAAAATTTTTAGTTATCCTTCGCTTGTGAATTATGCTACAGGAAAATTGTATTTTTTGGCGGTGAAAAAGACGGTTTCTTGGAGTCAAAACAGCAGCAGAACAACGCTTAATTAACCCCTGGATGTAAATTGCGCAAAAGAATTGAGCAGCCAAAAATGAAGTGGTATTTGTATATAAAAAACGCTGTTTCTTTAAATGAATACAACAGGAACTGGCTTAGATGCCCCTTGGATAATCAATGTGCTGTGAGCAGATAGCATTAACATGTATATGCACTGGACTTCAGATCCAATACAACAAAAAATCAGAAATAGAACATTAAGTGAAGCAGTCTCTGAGACAAGCTGAGACACCCCACAAAAAATCGCTGTATAAAAATCAGTTCTTCAGTAACAATCAGCCGCGGTAGCACCTTCCCTGATCAGTACAGTGAGAGCGGTATGAGCTCCCAGCGTCGCGCCCGGACTTATATAGTGCGGTGACGTCACAGAATCCCGCCGGTCTCTGATTGGCTTCATCTCTGCACATGTCATGCAGGCTATGCCCTTCTTCCTCCCAGAGTGCTTTTCCCCATGTAGCGCCATGTGCTCGCAGCCATTTTATCAATCAAAAGCACACTTCGTTCACCCGAAGTACCCCAAACTTCGACTTCGTTCAGAACCGAAGTTTTCCTGAAATTCTAAACGAATTCCACTTCGTTAGAATCGATTCGCCCATCTCTACCGACGGCAGTAAGGTTTTGGCTTTGGGATGGTTTGGGTTTCTTCTGCTCCCAAACCTGGAAGACAGAAGGCTGGCCGCTAGACTGGCCGCTGTACGGCGTGCAGGTCGTCAAACTGGTGGAAGGAGAATGGGTAGGATGGGTCTCTGGTGGTGCCGGTGGTACTCGGGCGTCGGTGGAGGCTGAAGCGGAGGCTGATCCCTGATCATGACTCTGAGAGACATGGGCAGCTGAGCAACGCTTGGTGGTGGCGGAGGAGGAGGCGGAGACAAGTTGGAAGCCAGGCATCAGTGTGGCCTTTTTTGGCCAAGTGCTGCCTCCATTTTAACTCATGCATTCGCTGCATGTGACTAGACATGTTGGTGGTGGTTAAACACCTAATATTCTTCCCTCTACTGATGCATTTACGGCAACGGTGGCATATGACATCGCTGGGTGAATCAGAGGCTTGCTCAAAGAAGGCCCAGGCTTGAGAGGTCCTGGACCTTTTTTGACGGCGATAAGCGAGGAGCGGGGTTTCCGCTGACCGTGGCTGGCGGAATCATATCAGTGGACTTCTGCGACCGCCCCCTCCCTTTTTGAGGCGGGACCCATATTGACAGTACCCCATCGTCTTCCTCCTCGTCCAGTGATGAAGTGCTCGCAAGCAAATTCTGCTGAAAAGACCACGTTGGATCCGCAATGTCGTCATCATCATCATCATCATCAACACAGGTGACTTCGTCGTCCTGACATTCTGCATCCAGGAGCTGCGGGCTACAAGCAAGAGGCACTGCAAGGCGTTGCCGACCGCCCGGGATTTTTGCCGATTGACCGGCGTCCTTCTCCTTCTCATCAATAGCTGGGCGTCAAAGCAGACAAAATCATCCTCTTTGGCCTCTTTATCTTTTAACATGCCTTATGACCCCAACCGCATTTTGTCATCAAAGAGGTCTTCAGAAAATGGATTATCCACAGTGGTGTGTACACGAGTTGACATTTGGGCTGCCTTCGCTTCATGTTGGACGGATGCTGATGATGCTGATGACGACATTTGTGGCCGTGACTGAGAGGATGAGGAGGTAAGACTGCTGGATGCAAGTTGCATTAACCACTGAAGAACAGATTGGCGACGCTGTTCGTTACTGAGATTCACAGGGCCCTGACCCAGCGATGACAGGCCTGACGGTCCTGCAACCGACGATCCACTGGCTTTCATGTTGTCGCCAGCATAGGAAGGAGCACCTTCTCTCGTACCTCTACCTCCATGTCCTACCCCCCTCTTTGCTCGCTTACCACCTGCATTTCGCTCCATGTTCAGAAAGATAAAAATTTGAGAAGGTATGGAAGAGTTTTAGAAAGTCTCTTATTAAAAGACGGCAAATCACAGCTATTCTCGAATCCCTCTAATTTTCTACAGCCAACTAGGATTAGAAACTGAAATGTTTCTAGCGAATAGCTGTGAAATGCGGTCTGGTGGAAGAACCATAAGACAAAATCAACAGTGTTCTTCCTTCAGTCCCAGGGATTTACAAATGCCCAGTAGGACTAGGAAATGATAGTTTTCAACAAAATAACATACAAGTGCGCTATCTGCGCAAAACTGAGATTCAACGAGCCCAATAAAACTATTCAGAAGTTAGATGGATGAGAAATTGTGTTTTTTGCAGCAATGACAAACGAGAACAGTTGCTAGAAAATTTTTGTATCAGAATTGTCGTACAACGTGGCTATTTGAAAAAACTAGGGCCGCACCACGTGCAATACAGCTATTTAAAAACTATTCGGTTAACAAACGGTGTTTTTTGCACCTATCACTACACCTGCGGTGACTACAAAATTGCTGTATTCAAATTTAAGTGTAAGGTGCCTCTATCAACAAAGCTGGACTGCGCCAAAGTGAAAAAAACACCTATCTGAAATGTATACGGATAATAAAGGTGGAGTTTTGCAACTATCAAATACACCTACGGTGACTACAAAATTGCTTTTATTTAAATTTAAGTGCAAGTTCCTATATCAACAAGCTGGACGCGCCAAAGTGAAAAAAACACCTATCTGAAAAAAGTATACGGATAATAAAAGTGGAGTTTTGTACCTATCAAATACACCTGCGTGACTATAAAATTGCTGTATTCAAATTTAAGTGCAAGGTGCCTCTATCAACAAAGCTGGCCTGCGCCAAAGTGAAAAAAACACCTATCTGAAATGTATACGGATAATAAAAGTGGAGTTTGCACCTATCAAATACACCTGCGGTGACTACAAAATTGCTGTATTCAAATTTAAGTGCAAGGTGCCTCTATCAACAAAGCTGGACTGCGCCAAAGTGAAAAAAACACCTATCTGAAATGTATACGGATAATAAAAGTGGAGTTTTGCACCTATCAAATACACCTGCGGTGACTACAAAATTGCTGTATTCAAATTTAAGTGCAAGGTGCCTCTATCAACAAAGCTGGACTGCGCCAAAGTGAAAAAAACACCTATCTGAAATGTATACGGATAATAAAAGTGGAGTTTTGTAACCTAACAAATACACCTGCGGTGACTACAAAATTGCTGTATTCAAATTTAAGTGCAAGGTGCCTCTATCAACAAAGCTGGCCTGCGCCAAAGTGAAAAAAAACACCTATCTGAAATGTATACGGATAATAAAAGTGGAGTTTTGCACCTATCAAATACACCTGCGGTGACTACAAAATTGCTGTATTCAAATTTAAGTGCAAGGTGCCTCTATCAACAAAGCTGGACTGCGCCAAAGTGAAAAAAAACACCTATCTGAAATGTATACGGATAATAAAAGTGGAGTTTTGCACCTATCAAATACACCTGCATTTACTAGAAAAGATCGGTATTCTAATATAAGTTCAGGCTGCCCAACATACAAGTAATATTTCACCAGAAAACTGTTAATAAAAAGCCATTGCAATGCAAGGTCTAAACAAAGTCTAGGCTGCACAATGTCCAATCTCCTTTAAAGAGCCTGTCTGTGTTCGCCCGCACTCCCCGGCCCACTCCCCGCCCCCCCCATGACTGTACAGTGCTAGATGCTCCTTTAAAATTCTCAGCCTAAGTAACTAAAATCTGAAAATCTCTAATCTACCTAGGTTCTAATGTTCACAGCTCAAAGCATAGCTGTCTGTGTGAAGAAATAGAACAGTTTCGCTGAGCTGTTTGGACAGAGACCGAGCACACGTCCTGCTCTTATGAGACACACTAACACACTGAGGCAGAACAGGAAGGGCTGTTCTATGTAAAACGAGATCATGTGATTTTTCCAGCCAATCGCAACCATACACATCCCAGTCATGACATCGCATACACAGCTCACCCTGCTCTATTCTCTAAGCTGATTTGCTGGCCGCCAAAATGACAGGAAGCGCTGAAAATGGCGCAATATTAATAGATTATGCGCAGATTTTCACCTAAATTATCGCGTGATCGAAAAAATCCGATCAACATAAAAACCGTGCCGATTTCAACTTTGTCGATAATAATCGCTCAACACTAGTCTTCATACAATGCTGTGTTTTAGTATGACACGCACATGACAGCCGCCGCTCTTAGAATCGCTTCACTCTAAGATTCCCCGGGCACTTACGGGGGCAAAACTGACAAAATAACTGATGCGGGAACGCAGCCTGATAAAGTCATGGCAGCGCCAGCTGGAAACAAACAAGCTGAGGGCAAAGATCCTATCATAGCATCAAAGAACACAATAGGTTCCTGGAGCCGCCACAAATCGCAGCACAGTAAGGGGACGTCACAGCAGGAGTCACCCTGCGAGGCCAAAGCTTCCGGTGTCATCTACCGGCCATGTGTTGACCACACACTAGGTCATACACTTTCTCCCAGATGACATCTGACAACCCCAGCCAAGAGTCGGTGAGTTTGTCACACACAACCCCTAGTTGCCATGGCCCGGGAGCAGGTGAGGAGCTCTCACCTGTCCTCAACCCACCTCTGTCCTGTTCGCTTTCCACAGCCAGAGAACTATTATGTGCTGTGGCCTCTGCGACACTATACAGTGAGGACAAAATATTTGAGGACAGTGGGCAGAAAAGAGGTGGGTAAGACATCCACTGCTTCTTGTAGAAGCGGGCAAATAGTGAGTTGCAATGGGGGGTTATGTTGTTAGTGGTCAGGCTTTGTACTGCGACACCATTGAGGTGGACGGCGGTGACAGCAAACACTAATCGATGTAGCCGATGTAGCTGATCGCATTTGGGAGCCGGGTGAAGCAAACAAGGCTGGGACAAAGTAAGGTGTAAAGTTGGGTGTCATCAGCATACTGGTGGTTTTGAAAGTCATATGATGCTATGAGCTGACCCAGACCAACAGTGTACAAGGGCTTCATCATTATCATTGCGAATCAGGCAGTGGCGCAGCCCGTAAGTCGGTAGTGTGGCTGGGAGTCAGCAGGGTGGCAGCAGTGTGAGGTTGGGAGCCAAACGGCCATGATTTAGACCACCCACTTTGCAGGTCCCAGAAAGTAGTGGCACAGGGGCTCACCGGGTCAGCGGCGGTAACAGTCAGTCAGTGTGGAGCTTTGGTGGTAAAATCCCCTACTCGGCGGTGTGCCAGTTTTTTGAAAAGACACCAGAGGAGGCGAACATAACTATATGTAGAATCTGTGGGCAGAAAGTAAAGTGTGACCAGGGACCTAATGTTGGCACCACGGCCCCGCATCAACATCATGCAGTGTCACCATACGTGTTTCAGATGTGGTGGTCCATCCTGTCCCAACAGCAGCAGCACCCAGTGGCACGCCTCCAATTTCAGGCAGGTAAGGCTTCACCACCTCTGCCGAAGACAACTCCCTGTCTATTACATCATCTACCGGTCCAGATACTCCTAATCCTCGGCACTCATGGTGCCAGCAGTTGTTCTCCGAGACGATTGCCAAGAGACAGCAGTATGCGTCTAGCCCTCCATAAGTGCAGAAGCTGACCGTGCTCCTGTCCAAGTTGGTGGTACTGCAGTCCCTCCCTTTTCAATTGTGGACTCTTCACCATTCAAAGAACTGGCCAGAAAACTTGGCATTAACTTCTGCCAGTCCAAGTAGGTCCCGGTATTCACCAGAGCCCGCCGCAAGGCAGGATGGACTTTCTGCGGCAGGAGTCCTAACAGTTCGCTACCCCTGGCGCGACTAGCTTGCGGTGGCAGCCCAGGCGCAGCAAGGTACCTGAAGCAACAAAATAGCCAGCTCACCAATCCAATGTAGTATCCCGGGCTGCACGGCTGCACTCTGACAAGAGCAAAAGTGAAGTAGCACCAAAGAAGGAATTGCCAGCACTTTGGATCAGTAGAAAAAGCTATGCAGATTTAATGATATAAAATCATGTAAAGACAAAAAAGGCCGGCATGGTCAGGACAGACGCTGACGCGTTTCAGGTTCCTCCGAACCCTTAATCGTAGCACAAATACAGTACACACATAACTCTCTTATATACTGCACGTGAAAAAACTCACCTGTGCGGAGAAAACACCAGAGCAACCACCTTCCGGCCACCCGCGCACGCGCAGGATGCACATCCGGGGCGCACGGCCGCACGTGCCCAAACCCGGCCCCCAATGAAAACCCCGCCCCATGATGGAGCAAGCAACATGACGGCCGGGCGAGGACACCCCAGGCCACGCCCCCCGACGATACCCGCCGCAACATGACGTGGAAAGGTGGTGCGTCGATGGAGTCCCACACACAGGTGTACAAACACCACGAGAAAACATATACATATATATAAACAACATGACCTGAATTAAAAAGAGGAAACAAGGTGAATACAGGACATAAAATTACATATAATAGGGAGCCCAGATAATAATCATATACCACTTTAAACCATATGATTATATCGTTCAAGTATTTATAATCTTATACTGGAGACAACGTTTCTATATATTAGTAATGAAGTAATACTTCATGGCGTATATTTAAACCTGGGGGAAACATAGTGTTAAGGGTATATATCCAATAGGCTTCACGATCTTTTAATTTTTTCTCTAAGTTACCTCCACGTTTACCCAGGGAAACCCTTTCTATTGCAAATGCCCTAAAGCTTTGCATACTGGATCCGTGTATCTCAACAAAGTGACGTGATGCCCCAGATAGTGTTCTACCTGTTGGATTTTTTATGCCGTTAACATGCTCCAAGAGCCTCACTTTAAATTTTCGGGACGTACAGCCTACATATTTCAGGTCGCATATCTCACATTGAATAATGTACACGACAGAAGTCGTGTTACAATTGATATATTGTTTTATAGCATAACAATTAACACCTCTTATAAATTGTTGAGTAGGGGTAACTAATGTACATGTCTTACATGGATGACCACCATAACCACATGGGTGCATGTATATTAGATGAAATCAAATTAGGTGAAATGACGTTACCTAAATTTTTCGACCGTCTTGCGACTACCTGGCATCCGTCCTTCAAAATATTAGCCACAATGATCTTGGATAAAACGGGAATATGTTTTAATATGATCTTTTTAATGTGGTTGAACTGTTCATTATAATCCAAAACCATGGTAGGAAGTTTAGTTCCCACTTTAGTTTTACTTTGTGATGATAGAAGTCTCTCGCGTGGAATGCGTTCTACTCTGGATAATGCTCGGTTAAAAACCCAATTAGGGTATCCCTGTCCCCAATAACGTTTGCATATAGACTTGATTCCCTGTTGTAATCCAAATTATCTGTACAGTTGCGCTTCGCCCAAATGAGTTCCCCCACAGGTATTGCTATCTTTGTAATGTCTGGAATGATGCTGTGATAATGAAGAATTGTATTTCCAGAGATTTCCTTTTATAGGTATGAGGGAGATCACTCTGTCAGAATACCCTCCAAGTGCAGATCCAAGAAGGAAACCCTTTGTGTTGGACCGTATGTGTAAAAAATAATTCAAGGGGTTATTATTAATGTACTCGACGAAGAGTGGTATGGCAGACAGAGGACCACGCCATATAAATAACAGGTCATCAATATATCTGCCATACCACTCCAAGTCGGCACAAAACGGATTGTTCCAAACAAAAAAATAGAGGACTCCCACCAGGACATCACAAGATTGGCCAATGAAGGTGAACATTTCGCCCCCATAGAGACTCCTCTCACCTGCAAATAAAATGAACCATAAAACAAAAAATAATATGTTGAATCAAAAAGGAAGTGACCATTTTGATAAAAATGTTTTCATCAGAAGTATACAACTGTAGTTATCCAAATGGAAGTCAAGTGCCAACAATGCTACCGGTAGGGGGATACTTGTATACAGTGACTCGACATCACAGCTCAGCCAAGAGAAACCAGAGCACCACATTTTGTCCACGAAACTGTTTAATACAGCTTTGGAATCTTGTAGGAATCCTGGGACTCTGGCCACCAAGGGCTAAAAGCTGCATGTCGGGGCCACTGACATAATCTCTCACACAAGGACCCCACACCAGAGACTATGGGGCGCATAGGGGGTGGACAAAACTTTTTTATGTATTTTAGGTAGCCCATAAAGAGGGGAAAACAGTGGCATCAGAACTGAGTATGAAATCCGATTCCCTGTCGGAAAAGACATTAAGAGCTCTGCCTTCATCCACCAGAGCCCCAAGTTTACTCCTAAATTTTGAAGTTGGATTCATAGATAACTTTTTGTAAGTAGTATTGTCAGATACCAGTTTAGAAATCTGCTGTACATAGAGATCTCTCTCCATGACCACCACTGTTCCCCCCTTGTCGGCCATTTTAAATATCAGGTTTTTCATATCCCGTAATTCCTGTAACGCCTGCCCTTGTTTGTTGGTTAGATTGGAATTATTATCAGAAGTAGAGCATAATTGTTTAAGATCCTGCTCCACCAGGAGTTGGAAAGTTTCCATACTCTCAGTTTGAGCATTAATAGGATAGAAAGAGGGATTTTTTGTTTGAAATACTTTTGTACCCACTACATTACTTTGTTCTGAATTTCCCAAATCCTGAAGGGCAAGTAAAGTAACCTGTTCCTGAAATGGGGGATTAGAAAATTCATTAACAGCCCTACCATCCTGACTTTCCTGAGTTGTCTCATTAGTATTATCCCAAAAGTGTTTTTTGACTGTTAAATCTCTAATAAAACGGTTTATACTTTTGAGTACAGAAAAAAGATTGATAGGTTCATTAATTGCAAAATTAAAGCCCAATTTTAATAGGTCTTCTTGTTCTTTGCTTAATGGGCAACTAGACAAGTTCAATACATTTATGTTCTCTATGAGTTCCCCTTCTTTGTTCTGACAATCCGCTTGGCATTTCCGGGAATGTTTGCGTCCTCCACGCCTGATCCGTTTTTTGTGCGTCTTTTAGTCTGAATATTTTCATCTCGTACAGAAGACGCACTTGCATCTGATTCATCATCGGAATTTGTAGAGTTAACTGATGAGCCAAAGCTGACCCGTTTGCCAAATTTAATTTCTCTTTTATTCCGCCAAAATTTGTTCTTTAGTATAGATCTCGGGGTGCTGGAGGTGCTATCTCTTAAATGCCAGTCGTATACTGAGCCATTTTCATAATCTGTAGTGTCTCTTTTGAGTTTGCGTTTTTTAGTGGCCATGATTGTAGTTTCAAGCGCTGCCACATTCTTATTGATTTTATCATGTAGCTGTTGATATTCAGCAATATTGGCATATTCTGATAATTTGGTTTCCAAATCTTGGATCTGAAGCGAGAGTTGCTCCAATTTGTTTTGCTCTTCATGTATTATCAGTTCCATGAGCTTTATAGAGCATGCAGACAGAGTTTCATTTCACTTATGCAAGAAGGTTTCAGAGTAGACAAATGTGGGTATCTTCCTTAACCGTAAGCCCCGCGGTATCATGTCTTTCTGGATATATTGCTGTAGGGTAGTCAAGTCCCACCATATGCGTGTTTCATGAGTTAGGGCTTTTTCCAAATCCCTCAGATTATCACGCCACTCCTGATTAGATGGTTCACTAGAGTCCTGTATGTCAAATACCTGTGCCACCTTTTCACCTCTATTGAGGCGCATAGAAAAGGCCATAATGATAATAATTACTCAAATTTTCACTTGTATAATCAAAGATACTCTTAACTTGTCTTTACATGTGGTCAATCTTGATATTTGTTGTCACATAGCTTGTATTCATTAAGCATAATAATGATACTGGAAGGTATGCACGGCATCAGAGACGAACAATGGCAAATGAAGCAACAAAATGGCCAGCTCACCAATCCAATGTAGTATCCCGGGCTGCACGGCTGCACTCTGACAAGAGCAAAAGTGAAGTAGCACCAAAGAAGGAATTGCCAGCACTCCGGATCAGTAGAAAAAGCTATGCAGATTTAATGATATAAAATCATGTAAAGACAAAAAAGGCCAGCATGGCCAGGACAGACACTGATGCGTTTCGAGGTCCTCCGAACCCTTAATCGTAGCACAAATACAGTACACACATAACTCTCTTATATACTGCACGTGAAAAAACTCACCTGTGCGGAGAAAACAGTTTTGTGGACAAAATGTGGTGCTCTGGTTTCTCTTGGCTGAGCTGTGATGTCGCGTCACTGTATACAAGTATCCCCCTACCGGTAGCCTTGTTGGCACTTGACTTCCATTTGGATAACTACAGCTTGTATACTTCTGATGAAAAACATTTCATCAAAATGGTCACTTCCTTTTTGATTCAACATAATTATTTTTTGTTTGATGGTTCATTTTATTTGCAGGTGAGAGGAGTCTCTATGGGTGCGAAATGTTCACCTTCATTGGCCAATCTTGTGATGTCCTGATGGGAGTCTCTTATATTTTTTGTTTGGACAATCCGTTTTGTGCCGACTTGGGGTGGTATGGCAGATATATTGATGACCTGTTATTTATATGGCGTGGTCCTCTGTCTGCCATACCACTCTTCGTCGAGTACATTAATAATAACCCGTTGAATTTATTTTTTACACATACGTTCCAAATGCAAAGGATTTCCTTCTTGGATCTGCACTTGGAGGGTATTCCTGACAGAGTGATCTCCACTCATACCTATAAAAAGGAAATCTCTGGAAATACAATTCTTCATTATCACAGCAATCATTCCAGACATACAAAGATAGCAATACCTGTGGGGGAACTCATTAGGGCGAAGCGCAACTTCACAGATAATTTTGATTACAACAGGGAATCAAAGTCTATATGCAAACGTTTATTGGCACGGGGATACCCTAATTGGGTTTTGAACCGAGCGTTATCCAGAGTAGAACGCATTCCACGCGAGAGACTTCTATCATCACAAAGTAAAACTAAAGTGGGAAATAAACTTCCTACCATGGTTGTGGATTATAACGCACAGTTCAACCAAATTAAAAAGATCATATTAAAACATATACCCGTTTTATCCCAAGATCCTATTGTGGCTAATATTTTGAAGGACGGATGCCAGGTAGTCGCAAGACGGTCGAAAAATTTAGGTAATGTCATTTCACCTAATTTGATTTCATCTAATATACATGCACCCATGTGGTTACGTAATAGGGGATTTTTAAGATGTGGTGGTCATCCATGTAAGACATGTACATTAGTTACCCCTACTCAACAATTTATAAGAGGTGTTAATTGTTACGCTATAAAACAATATATCAATTGTATTACGCTATAAAACAATATATCAATTGTAACACGACTTCTGTCGTGTACATTATTCAATGTGAGATATACGACCTGAAATATGTAGGCTGTACGTCCCGAAAATTTAAAGTGAGGCTCTTGGAGCATGTTAACGGCATAAAAAATCCAACAGGTAGAACACTATCTGGGGCATCACGTCACTTTGTTGAGATACACGGATCCAGTATGCAAAGCTTTAGGGCATTTGCAATAGAAAGGGTTTCCCTGGGTAAACGTGGAGGTAACTTAGAGAAAAAATTAAAAGATCGTGAAGCCTATTGGATATATACCCTTAACACTATGTTTCCCTCAGGTTTAAATATACGCCATGAAGTATTACTTCATTACTAATATATAGAAACGTTGTCTCCAGTATAAGATTATAAATACTTGAACGATATAATCATATGGTTTAAAGTGGTATATGATTATTATCTGGGCTCCCTATTATATGTAATTTTATGTCCTGTATTCACCTTGTTTCCTCTTTTTAATTCAGGTCATCTTGTTTATATATATATATATATATATATATATATATGTAATTATGTTTTCTCTTGGTGTTTGTACACCTGTGTGTGGGACTCCATCGACGCATCACCTTTCCATGTCATGTTGCGGCGGGTATCGTCGGGGGGCGTGGCCTGGGGTGTCTTCGCCCGGCCGTCATGTTGCTCCGCTCCATCATGGGGCGGGGTTTTCGTTGGGGGCCGGGTTTGGGCACGTGCGGCCGGGCGTCCCGGATGTGCATCCTGCGCGTGCGCGGGCGGCCGGAAGGTGGTTGCTCCGGTGTTTTCTCCGCAAAGGTGAGTTTTTTCATGTGCAGTATATAAGAGAGTTATGTGTGTACTGTATTTGTGCTACGATTAAGGGTTCGGAGGAACCCGAAATGCGTCAGAGTCTGTCCTGGCCATGCCAGCCTTTTTTGTCTTTACATGATTTTATATCATTAAATCTGCATAGCTTTTTCTACTGATTCGGAGTGCTGGCAATTCCTTCTTTGGTGCAGCAAGGTACCGAATCGTAAGATGAAACCCGTAGTCAAAGGTCAGGCCAACAGGTCAGGGCAGGCGGCGGAGATTCGAGGACAGGTAACTTAGCAGAAAGGTCGGGTACACGGGCAGTCAGGAACTGATGAACAGGGGGAAATTGATGAACAGGAATAAATATATTAACAGCGGAAATTTATGAACAAGGGAAAATTGATGAACAGGAATAAATATATCAACAGGGGGAAATTTATGAACAGGGGGAAATTGATGAACAGAGAGAGGCCACTAACGATTTTTGATGATCCAAATGGACAGGAGTATTCCCCTGGGCGAACGAAGTCTAATGATCCGGGTCATGCAAGACGACATCGATTTGTGGCTTTCTCCGTGACAACTGAAAATTAGAACCATAGGGTGATATGTATGATCGGGAGTTGCGCCTGTTTTCTGGAGAAAACTGCGGCTCACCGATTCGAATCTCCTGTCGGACACAGTGATGCGATGTTAGGTGCAAGCTTTGCCACTTTCGGATGCACCTAACATGAAGGGGCGTGCAATGGGCGCGTTGTGGGCATTCTGGGGCAGGACGCGGCACTTTCGAATAGTCCGAGGCATGCATGATCGCGGGTCGGCAAAGTGCGGCGCATTGCAGCTCCGACAGGCAGACCTAGTTGATTCTGGTCTAAATGAGCCGGAGGAGGCGAAGTGAAGCAAGAACGTAATGGAATGGGGCAAAATGTGCTCTAGGTTCACTGTTACAACAGTACACAGCTCTCCGCTCCGTGAGGCATGGAGTATGATTCCAAAACTCGTTTTTGTTAAGTGTAAAACATTCTCAGAAAAAGAGCTCAAACCTTCTATAAACATACATAAATAAAAATCCCTAACAACGCGTTTGTCGCCGTCACTAGCGCTACATCAGGAATTGCGATATAGCAAATTGCCGGGAAATTCTAATTCTGTAAGCGCTTCTCAGTGGTCGGCATAAACCAGCCAATCAGAATCGGAGGGACAGTGACCCATTATAACCTATGGAGAAGTATTGACCAATCAAATGAAAAGGCAGGACACTTCAAAATACAGTAAAAAAGGCAGAAAAGAGCTGATTGGTTGAACTAGCGGGGGCTTGGCTATCCCAGCCAATCAGAGCGCTAGCTACTTTGTCCCTTTGTAGTCTATGGACAGATCGGGGCACTGAAATCTCAGCGCCATGAGGCATGGAGTATTAGTAAATAAATAATTTTTATTAAGGGTAAAACATTCTCTGGAAAAGAGCTCAAACCTTCTATAAACATACATAAATAAAATCAATAACAACGCGTTTGTCGCCATCTCCGGCGCTACATCAGGAATTGCGATATAGAGAATTGCCGGGAAATACAGTAATTCAAATTCTGTAAGCTCTTCTCATTGGTTGGCATAAACCAGCCAATCAGAATAGGAGCGACAGTGACCCCTTTACACTTCGTCCCCGTCGGACCGGGCGGGGGTGAATTTTTCCCACCGGGGGGGGGGGGGGGGGGGGGGGGGGGGGGGGGGGGGGGGGGGTTTGTAGTAGGCAGGCGCGGGGGGGGCGGGGCGCTTCCCCGCACGCCCTTTTTGACGGAAAAAGGGGGGGCAAAGGGGAAAAAAAGGAAGGGGAAAAAGTCCAAACCCCCCGACCCCCCCGTCCGGGGGCATGGGGGCCAAAACCGTTTTTTTTTAAGGGCACCCAAAAAGGCCAAACCCCCCCACAAACTTTTGTCCCGCCGCCACACCCGTTGGCAATTTTGCCAGAAAACAAACAAATTTTGGCGCCCATTTCGGAAAAACCGCCCGGGAGAGACCCCCTTAAACCAAAGGGAAGAACCCCCTCAAATAAAAGGCCCCAAAAAATTTAAAAAGGAAAAAAAACTGTTTTTAAAACGGGGGCGCTCCCGAAACAACCTAGATTTTGTTTTGGCAGACAATCGGGGCCCAAAATCCGCGCCGTGGGCGGAAATTGTTTAAAAATTTTTTTTTTTAAAAAAATTTTAAAAAATAAAATTTCAAAAACCAAAAATTCTCCGGTTTTTTCCCCCTTTCCGGCCACCAGGGGCGTTGGTTGGGGGTCAGAAAAAATTTACTTTTTTTGGGGGGGAAAACCCCCGTGGACACATTTACCCACAACCAAGGGGGATTGCCACAAAAAAAAGGCGGACATTTAAAAACCCGAAAAACAAAAAGGGGGTTGACCGGGGGTTTTCAAACCCCCCCAAAATTGCGAGCTACTTTGTTCAATTGTATCAAGGAAAAGGATAGGGAAAAACCCTCCCCGGCCTGGATGTTTAAAAATTAAAAAATTTTTTTTAAATTTAAATATTACTGAAAAAGATAAAACCTTCTAAAAACTACAAAATCAATCAAACAACCTTTTTTCGCCGAACGGCAACAATCGGGAATTGGGATATTGAAATTTTTGGGGAAATACAAAATTTCAATTCTTAATCTTCCTTTGGGCTATTTATTTTTTATTTTCTTTTTCCCCCAATTTTTTGTTCATTTTATATAGAATCGGACAACTGTGATTTTTTTTGTTTTCTGCCATGACAGTTTTTATTATAGATTATAGAAAACCCATAAACGTCGTCCCCCTCCCTTGGAAATAACCCGCCTTTTTTAATTTAGCCAATCACAAACAGAGCTCGCTCTACATTTTTTCCCCCTAAACTCTATGAATTTAATAGCTCACCCGCTGATTGGCAACAGGACAGCCCCTCTTTTCCCCCAAACCCAAAACAGTACAAAATATTTTCCAAGACAGAAAAAAACTTTTAGGGGGCCCCCATATCGCCCTTCTTGCCCACTCAAAAAAACCACTACATATGATTGGTGGATTCATACTGCCGCCGGGCTCAAACCCAATCAGCCTTTTTAGCCTTTTTTTACTGTATTTTGAAATGTCCCTCCTTTTCATTTTATTGTCAACACTAACCAAGGTTATAATGGTTCACTGTCCTCCATTCTGATTGGCTGGTTTTGCCGACCAATGAGAAGAGCTTATAGAATTTGAAATACTGTATTCCCCCCCAATTTACAATATCCCAAATTCTGATTAGCGCCGTTCCTCGCGACAAACGGTTTTAGGGGGTTTGATTGTGTAGTTTACAGAAGGTTTCAGCCTTTTTCAGATATTTTGCACCAATAAAAAAGATTTTTTAATCATACTCCACCACATGGACTAGAGCCGAGATTTTATTCCCCCCCTCTCCCTTTACCAATGGGACAAAGACTCGCACTCCGATAGGGCCCGGATAGCCAAGCCCCCGCTGGTTTAGCCAATCAGCCTTTTCTGCCTTTTTTACTGTATTTTGAAATGTCCCCCCTTTTTATGTGATTGGTCAATACCTCTCCATAGGTTTTTAATGGGTCACTGTCGCTCCTATTTAAATTGGCGGGTTTTTATGCCGACCAATGAGAAGAGCCTACAGAATTTGAATTACTGTATTTCCCGGCAATTTCTAATATCCCTATACCTGAGGTTACGCCGGTGACGGCGACAAACGCGTTATTGATTTTATTTTGTATGTTTATAGAAGGTTTTAGCTCTTTTACAGAGAATGTTTTACACTTAATAAAAATGATTTATTTACTAATACTGCATGCCTCACGGCGCTGAGATTTCAGTGCCCCAATCTGTCCATAGACTACAATGGGACAAAGTAGCTCGCGCTCTGATTAGCCGGGATAGCCAAGCCCCTGCTAGTTCAACCAATCAGCTATTTTCTGCCTTTTTTACTGTATTTTGAACTGTCGCGCGTTTTCATTTGATTGGTCAATACTACTCCATAGGTTATAATGTTCACTGTCGCTCCTATTCTGATTGGCTGGTTTCTCCCGACCAATGAAAGAGTTTAAACAGAATTTGAATTACTGTATTTCCGGCAATTTTTTCCCTATATCCAAATTCCTGATGTTGTCCGTTATTGGTTTTTTCTTATTGATTTTATTTATGTATTTTGTTAGAAGGTTTGAGCTCTTTTTCAGACAATGTTTTACACCTAATAAAAACGATTTTTTGGATTCATACTCCATGCCTCACAGAGCTGAGAGGTGAGATTTATTTCTTGAGCGATCTTATATATTTTCACCTTAATTTTTAATGATACACTTTTTCACTACATTTAATAGTTTTTAGACAGCTTTGATTTTTCACTTTATTCATTCATTCTTTTCAAAGACAGCTCTTTTTGCTATTCACTAACAGGTTTAATGATTTCTCGCTGTTTTTCAGCCTGTCTCGAATTGGAATACATGTTAGGCGCAGTCCCGCACTGCGCCTCACTCACTGGCGAGGCGCAGGGAACTTTTCACCGCATGTATGGGCGCACCTCCTCGGGCAGCGAATCTTAGGCGCAGTCCCGCACTGTGCCTAAGTCCCGCTCTGTGCCTCACACTCTGGCGAGGCGCAGGGGACTTTACACCGCATGTATGAGCGCACCTCGGGCGCCGACATACATGAGGCGCAGCTTTCACTTAAATCGGGCGTAAAACGAGGTGCTCTCACACACGCGGAGGAATTCATACATGTCAGGATCCTCCTGCCTAATACCCCATGGAACTTGTTTCACTGTGTTTACCCTTACGTTTGCCCTCAGTCAAGATGGTGGATCGTGTCTCAGCTGGGTACCATCTTGTTTCCTGTTGCCAGCCTATATAAACTCCTCAAGCCTGTTGCTCATTGCTTGTGTTAAGCTCCTGCTGTGCAGTCCTCTAGCCTGGAACTTGCCTTCCCGTTAGTTCCTCACCTTTGCGGTTTACCCTGCAAACTTCTGATACCTACGTATCACTCAACTGTGCTCCTCCTGACCTTGCCTGGATCCAGTTTGCATTTGCCTTCGCTGTGTTCAAGCCAGTCCTCGCCATTGGATTCCAGCTGTATCCACTAGTTTCGTGACAGGATACTCAATCCGCCCCCCCAACAAAATGGTCATCCGCTGGGGCTAGGAGTCCGGAAGCTCGCATCAAACAGCATCAGACTGCTTATGGCTTACACATGCGCACCGGAGATGCAAGCATTGAAAGTCAAATGTGACGTTTATGAAGGCCCAGACTGGCCATAATATCCAAGTAAATTGGACAAGCGATTCAGTAACTACGCGAAACTGTGCACTCATTAACCGACACGATAGTCCACCTGGAGAGTCAAGCCTCCTGGACTACCCACTTTGGTGCCTGTCATAAGGCCGAAAATTTTCTGTTATATATTTTATTTTTTTTCTATTTTAATTCATTTATTTTAATAATATATTTCATTTATATTTAATTTTTTTATTTTTGTGTGTTTTTATAATAATTTTTGTTTATTTTTGATCAAAACTAAGATATAAGACCAAGAATATTAAAATAAAAAACCAGTACAAACCCCAAACACCACATGTCCAAATCAAAAACAAACGAATAAGCACACAACCAAGAATCAGAAAACTAAGTTTCCATAAGCAACCTATAAAAAAACACAATTCCCAAAGAACAAAATCAATAAACCAAAAAAGAAATCAAAACCCAAAAAGACCGCACAGAGAAACGAAACAAAAAAAACACAATAACCAAAACAACTACCACGAACCAAATAATAATATAAGAACAATCAAAAATTCCGCACCACAAAAACAATTAAAACAATGAAAAAAAGCAAAACAAACAGAATCCAAACAGCAATGGCCACCAAACCATATCCACAAAAAAAACGGAAAAAAAATATACATAATACAAAACGATCAAAGAAACTCCCTACACATATAAACCAAGAAAAAAATAGAAAAACAAAAACACAATGAAAACAAACCCCACAAAACCAAACAAAAGTATAGCACAAAAGAGAGCACCAAATAACAAATAACACACATAACACAAAGCCAAGAAAGCCCCAACAACCAAAAACACTAGAGGTAAGAAACATACATACTATATTACGAGTCGAATGCCACTCCCCCACATTATCCCCCCATACCTCCAACTTCTGCTCACTCCCCCCCAACCGTGTTAAACCACCCACCAATGTACGGCACTCCTACGACATCCAACCCAGGTCTCCACAAACCACCTTCCTGCTCGTCGCTGACCATAGTAATACTTATCTGCTGACACACACAAGCCTTTGCCTGGTCAAGTCCTTTAATATGAAACCTCAAGGTATGCTCGGACTGACTCACCTGGAGAGATCATCCACGCCATGGGGGGGGGGGGGGGTGAGTCAAGAAGATATGACACACCCAACTCGACGCTAATCTGTCTGAAGCTTACTACTATCCTTGCGCCAGGGCAACTCCCATTTGCCAAGTATGTCCATGGAGTTCAAGAGGAGGGGCATTTGACACTAACAGGAATGCGCAGCAAAACTGTCTTTTATTAAGGAAAGGACTACGCAGTGCAATAAATGATGAACTTGCCCATGCAGATACCCCTTAGGACTTGGATTCCTTCATTAATCAATGCATCTGAATAGATACACGACTATCTGAAACGACGACAGGAGAGTGAGGCTACAACTACATTTTGTATACAAGCAGTCCTGCCAGTCCCTATCATCTTTCAAAAGAAAACCTCAAGGGAAGATCCTCAGAGAGCCAGGAATTTGAGCCTATGCAAGAGGATTCCATATTATAAACGTGAAGAGTATGAAAAGACGTGAGCACCGGCTCCGGAAAGTCTTTGTTTCTATTGTGGAAAGTCTGACCACTTCCTTAACAACTGCCCTATCCGTCCCCGGAGATTGATGGCAGCCAATTAAGGACCACGAAAGCTCAGATGAAGAATCTATTTCTTCAAAACAGACATATCAGAAAAGACAATTATCCTTCCATCTCATCGGTGGCGCCTCATATTAAGAAAGAAAAACAAAGAATCTCATTGCTCCTTCCCAGTCAAGTTCCTGGTTATATCACTCTCAATGAGTATCTACCGCAGCTATGGTAGACTCAGGGCAAGTGGCAATTTCATGGACCTTACTTTTGCTCAGAAGCACGGGGTTAAATTTCTAGAAAAAAACTCTCACCTGTGGTAATGGAAAACGGAGGTTGGATCCCCACTGAACTCAGGGCCATGGACCAAGAGACAGAACCACTTGAGATCATTATGACATCCCATCATCGAAAAGTCTGTCATTCCTATAGGAACTCTTCCCACACATCCCAGTTCATCCCTAGGTCTACCTGGCATACAAGCACAGAACACCAGTATCAACTGGGAAAAACCAAGGAGATAAACTCCCTATCGTGAGATGTCTTTCCTCAGCTCACTCTGAACAAGGCCCTGAAGGTCCAGCTCAAGATAACAAAATAGTAAAGCTACCCTCGGAATACAGGAAATTTGCGGATGTCTGCAGCAAACAGAATGCAGACAAGCTCCCCCCGCACCAACCCTATGATTGCCCCATAGACTTGCTTCCAGGAACACCCATACCCTTTGGTAACATCTATCGTCTGGCAGGTCCTGAATTAAAAGCTCTCAAGGATTACATAGAAGAAAATCTGGCTAAGGGGTTAATCCGCCCATCTTCCTCACCAGGGGGCTCCCATATTTTTTTTTAAGAAGAAGGACGGTTCCTTAAAGACCATGCATTGACTACAGGAGACTTAATCAAAATTACCATCAAAAACCGTTATCCTCTACCATTATCCCTTGATCTACGTAGAGAGAGTGCGACATGCGAAGATTTTTTTCCAAATTAGATCTAGCGAGGTGCCTATAACCTTGGTCAGAACAGATCCTGAGATCAATGGAAAACGCCTTTAGGTCCACTTACGGACACTTTGAATATTTTGTTTATGCCTTTTGGCCTTTGTAAAGCCCCCTGCCACCTTTCAACATCTCGTCAAGGACATCTTCAGAGACCACCTAGATCAATTCATAGTAAGTTATCTGGGTGATATCGTGATTTTCTGCAACTCGAAGGAAGAACCCAAGAGATAATGTGAAACTTGTTCTGAGCGGCTAAGAGAGAACCAACTATATATCAAGGATTGTAAAAATGTGAATTTCATCAGACTCAATATCCAATTCCATGGTTAGATAAATTTCACCTCATGGTCACAAATGGATTAAAGTATTAAAGACTGGCCAACCCCCAGAAACATAAAAGATGTCCAATGTTTCATAGGTTTTTTTTCCCAAATTTTAAAAACCTTTCATCAAGAATTTCTCTGAAAAAATTTCTCCATTAAAACTTTTACTAAGAAAAAAAAAAGCTTTTTGTTTTTTGGGGCTCCTCAAACCAAAAAAACCTTCCCCTCTCCTAAAAAAGGCCCCAATTCACTACAGCCCCCGTATTATTCATCCCGGGCCCAGGGAATCGCCCTTCAATTTTGGGAAATAGATGCTTCAGACTGTGCTGTAAAAAGGGGGTATTTGTCCAGAAAACGGGGGACAAGAGTTTACTAATCCTTGTGCATTTTTTTTTCCCGACGTTTATCCCCCCGCTGGAAAATTATGGAAAGTTTGGGGAAAAAAAGAAATGTTAGCTATCCCTTTTCAGATTTTTAAAGAATGGGGACCCCATCTTTTAAGGACCCACAACAAATAATAGTTCTAACTGAACCCCCCGCAAACTGGAATTCCCTTAGATCGGGCCCAAATGCTATCTCCTCGCCAAGCTCGCTGGAGTTTTTTTCTCCCAAACAATTCAACTTTTTAATTCTTTTCCCGGCCCGGGTCCCGTAAATTTGGGAAGGGGATGCTCTATCAAGGAAAGTTCTCCAAAAATATTTAAATCCTACTAAACCCCCCAAGACCATTTGTTCCCGAGTCTAATTTTGTGGGATAAAAACCCTAAAATTTGACTTACTTAAAAAAAAATAGAGATGGCCTATGAACATGACTTTTTTACTTCCCCACCCCCTTATGAAGTAAAAGTTTGTGCTTAAAAAAAAAAGAAATTTACCCACGGGCAGCAGCTAAAACATACCCGAAAAATGTAAGACTGAAGAATTTTGAGGGTAGGGCCCCGAATTTGAAGATTTCGGGTCACAAAGGAGTACGAAAGGGCCAGGAATTTTTTATCCCCATTCTTTTTTATGGCCCAAAATTTTTCTTTCAGGAAGTAAAGAAGTATGAAACATAAGTGACATCTGGGAGATGAAAATTCCCCATTCCCTTTACCCCCGGGGTTTTTTAAAAAACCCTTGCCGGTCCCCCCCTCTCCCCCTGTGGTTTTATTCATGGACTTATCATGACTAAACCAAAATCTTTAAAGGGCCCCGTTTTACACGGTTATTTCCCCCGAAAAATTTTTCCGGGGGATTGCGAACGTCAATCCGTCGGGAAATTTAGTCCCGAAACAATCACAAACCCAATTTTTTTAATTTTATTTCAATAGGGAAAAAAAAGGCTCGCCTTCACAAAGACGCGAAATTTCCCCCTGCCGGATTGCCGCCCCCGGATTGACGACGGCAATTTCCGGGCGGGGAAAAACAAAAGTGCATGTCCCAAAAAAATTTTCGGAAAGGATTCACCATCTCAATTTAATTTGGGATTGGGGAATCCGTCGGAAAAACAGTTACAAATCCGTGCCACCCCTTATTTTGGGACTTAAATTTTCAACTGATTTTCCCCAAATATTTTCAGAACGTATTTACAAACGGCCCAAACCCAAAGTTAAAAAACGTTCGAAATAAGCCGTGTGGGAAAAAAGCCTAAGGGGAAAAATAAATCCCCCGTTGGGATTGAACCTTTTCTACCAAGGGTTTCCCCATTTCATCCCATGTTTTTTTTGGGCTACCCCCGCCAAGGGCACTGGGGACCCCTTTTTTCGAAATGGTTTCGCCTCATGGAGTTCCTGAAAGAAGTTATCCGGGTCGGGGGGTGCAATTTACCCTCCCAAAAATTTGGCTTTAGTTTTTGCTCAGCACTGGACCTCGATATTTAATCTAAAAACCCCCTTTACCCACAATCTAATGAACAGAATTTTAAAGGCACAAAAAACGACCCGGGAAAAGGGAAAATTTCGGGTGCTATATTTGTAAACCCACAAGTTTACTTGGGGTTTTTCTGCTTCCTGGGGGCTGAATTTTCTTACAACCCAAAACCCAAAAAGCCCCCCACCAAACAGGGCCCCTTCTTTTTTTAAAATTTGGGGTACATCCCAAAAAAAACTTTCCCAATTTCCCCGGTGTTTTTTCCCCATATTCCAGCTGCTGCGGGGAAAAGGAATCCCCCGATTCAAAAGGGTTTTTTTAATAAAAAAAAATCTTTATTTTTTATAGCGCCAAATATTCCCCCAGCACCTTTTCAAATTCAAGGGTTAAAAAATACAGTAAATTACACATTAAAAAATGTTTTATGTCTAGCTGTCTCTGCTTAGGGTTTTTAAAAGGGGGAAAGTTTTTGTCTGTGGAAAAAGCAAGTCCCCCCCATCCCCCCCGGGATTAAAATTGCTGCTGTCTCTGCTTATTTTTAAAAAGGGAAATTTCCCTTTTTGTGGAAAGGGGGGAAGTCCCAGCCATCCCCCCCCCAAACACCCCCCCCCCCCCTTTTTTTCCACCCCCCCCCCCAAAGTCCCCCCCACCCACCGCTTTTATGTCTGCTTTTTGGGTTAGTTTA
>JAODAL010041915.1:0-35381 GCA_025379985.1 Phyllomedusa bahiana
GAATGGGGTACCAGCAGTGCAGAGCTTGCTCAAAAATGGCAGCGGCAGGTGTGGGGGCATCTGCATGCACTGTGAGGGGGGAAAATGGAGCAAGGCCTTGTAAAGGGGGGCACAAAAAGCCACTTCTCTCCAAAAAAACATCAGGGACAGACTGATATTCTCCCAAAAGGTACAGGGAGTGGGCGGGCTGGGGACTGGGGTAAAGTCATTTTCTCTGATGAATCCCTTTCTGAATGTTTGGAACATCTGGAAAACAGTTTTGTTCGGAAGAAGACAAGGTGAGCGATACCACCAGTCTTGTCTCATGCCAACTGTAAAGCATCCAGAAACCATTCATGTGTGGGGTTGCTTCTCACCAAGGAATCGGCTCTCTAACAGTTTTGGGCCCTAAAACACATCCATGAATAAAGAAGGGGTACCAGAATGTCCTCCAAGAGAAAACTTCTCCCAACCCGTCCAAGAGCAGTTTGGTGATCAACAATGCCTTTTCCAGCAATGATGGAGCACCTTGCCATAAAGCAAAGGTGATAACTAAATGGCTCGGGAACAAAAAAATAGAGATTTTGGGTCCATGGCCTGGAAACTCCCCAGATCTTAATCCCATTGAGAACTTGTGGTAAATCATCAAGAGACGGGTGGACAAATAAAAACCAACACATTGTGACAAAATGCAAGCATTGATTGTGCAAGAATGGACTGCTATCAGTCAGGATTTGGTCCAGAAGTTGATTGAGAGCATGCCAGGGAGAATTGCAGAGGTCCTGAAGAAGGGTCAACACTGCAAATATTGACTTGCTGCATTAACTCATTCTAACTGTCAATAAAAGCTTTTGTTAATCATAATATGATTGCACTTGTATTTCTGTATGTGATAAAAACATCTGACAAACACACAGAAAAACCAGAGGGCAACAGATCAGGGGAAAATATAATATTTGTGTCATTCTCAAAACTTTTGGCCATGACTGTAATAAGTTTGAAAAGGGATTACTTTTGTTTTATTTTTTACTATGTACAAGAATATAACTACTATAATCCTGCCCCTATGTACAAGAATATAACTACTATAATACTGCCCCTATGTACAAGAATATAACTACTATAATACTGCCCCTATGTACAGAAATATAAATACTATAATACTGTCCCCTATGTACAAGAATATAACTACTATAATACTGCTCCCTATGTACAAGAATATAACTACTATAATACTGTCCCTATGTACAAGAATATAACTGCTATAATACTGCTCCTATGTACAAGAATATAACTACTATAATACTGCCCCCTATGTACAAGAATATAACTACTATAATACTGCCCCCTATCTACAAGAATATAACTACTATAATACTGCTTCTATGTACAGGAATATAACTACTATAATACTGCCCCCTATGTACAAGAATATAACTACTATAATACTGCCCCCTATGTACAAGAATATAACTACTATAATACTGCCCCCTATGTACAAGAATAAAAATAATATAATACTGTTCCTATGTACAAGAATATAACTACTATAATACTGCTCCCTATGTACAAGAATATAACTACTATAATACTGTCCTCTATGTACAAGAATATAACTACTATAATACTTCCTACTATGTACAAGAATATAACTACTATAATACTGCCCCCTATGTACAAGAATAATGTTTCAAAAAAACCACTATCTTACTTACAAAGCAAAACAGGCAAGACTTCAAAGGTAGACTATGAACAGCGCTACAGACAATAGATTTATAAAACGGACGAGACACTAGGCAGCTAGCCAAATGAATGTATCTTTTTATTGTCCTATTTAAAAGCAGAAATGCCAAACGTGTTTCACGAGGTATCTCCCTCGCTTCCTCAGTTGCATAAGTTCACACCGACCTCATTGTCCTTTTTATAAAAAGTTTGGAGTTCACATGATACAAATCAGAAAAAAAATACAGAGCTTCAAAAAAAATGTACAAAAGTTATAAAATTATAATAAAAATCGTTAAACACCATTTAAATATTACTAAAAAATAACTTATGACATTGAAAATAAAATAAAAAAAAATACTTAAAAATGCAAGATAATTGACTATAAAAATCAAGCGTTGTCCTTTTGCTTAATATTCACTAGGGGGAGCAGTAACCAGTTTACAAATATAGGTCAAGTTTGTACTCAATTGAAACAAAGTTGATACAGTTCAAGATGTTATTGCACTAAACGGCCAGTAGAGTGTACTGTTGTATGGCAGATGCTTGGCTTTACAACGAAAGTCCCGCGAAGCATAGATAAAGATAGGTATGATATGGAGAATAGACAGGAGACAAAGAATAATTAAACAAATGAAGTTTAAATAATAAAATCTGTCATCTCATTAAGACCATGGGGGTTAAGGGTATTTAATTTGTATATCCAAAAAGTCTCTTTCTCAGATAATATTTTTTCCCTATCATGTATATACTCTGAAATGTGCTCAATCGATTGCACGGAAAAACTTGGTTTGATGCCTTTATGTGCTTTTTCAAAGTATCTTGGAAGACTATGGGTGATAACCGCATAATTCACATTGTATCAGTGGTTATTCACCCTTTTTGACAGTTTCATTATGGTTCTACCTATATATTGTATGCCACAAACACAGGTTATTAGGTATATGACATAGGAGCTTCCACAAGTCATACACCCGTTCACATCAAACCATTCCTTTGTTTTAAATGAGCAAAAACTTTTTGCCTCCACAATTATTTCACAACATTTACAAGACTTAGAGCCACATTTTGAAGTCCCCCCATTCCATTTTGTTTTCAACTGAATTTGGCACTGAATCTCCATTTGAATTATCTATATTTTTTATATGCTTTATCCGTGAAGGGGCTATACATTTGTATCGCTTTGGCCCCTCTGAATATTAGTGGTGGTTTATTGGGTAGTATCGGATTCAGGGTAGCATCAAGTTTCAAAATTCCCCAATGTTTCTGTAGTATTTTCTGAATTTCCCTATGTTGGGAGTTAAATGTTGTGATGAAACTGAATTTATTTTTCATTTTTTGTATTGTGTCTTTTTACAAATGGATTCCGTATTCAAGGTATCTGTCTCTGTTAATTCAGGAAATAAGTATTGCTTTTGATTTTTTGAAAAAGCTCCTTTTTTTGCATTTTTAAAAATAAATTCAGTTTCATCAGTTTCATTACACTCTAGATCCATGCAGCTTTGCATGTATCTAGAGTATAACAATGTATTTAATAGAGTTGTAGATGCAGCTCTGGATGTGACTGGAGTATAATCCAATGTATTCAATAGAGTTGTAGATGCAGCTTTGGATGTAACTAGAGTATAACAATGTATTTAATAGAGTTGTTGATAGTTACATAGTTAGTATGGTTGAAAGAAGACACGTGCCCATCAAGTCCATCGGGTGGGGAAAATGTGGGTGAGGGAGAGAGACAAGGATTTTAAGCCTAGCCCAAACACTGGTCAATGCCCTGGAACCCACAAGGCAAGAACCAATCTGCTCCAGGGGAGACCCCATCTCTGACCCCAGAGCCGCCAACAGCCAGGATCCAGAATTTTACATGGATACGTACGCATTAATATTCTGTAGTTCCAGGTAGGTATCTAAGCCTTTCTTGAAACTCTCTACAGTTCCTGCTGTGACCAGCTCCTCAGGCGGCTATTCCACAGATTCACATTTCTTACAGTGAAGAACGCTCTTCTCCTTGATGCAGCTCTGGATGTGACTGGAGTATAATCCAATGTATTCAATAGAGTTGTAGATGCAGCTTTGTATGTGTCTGGAGTATAATCCCGTGTATTCATTAGAGTTGTAGATGCAGCTCTGGATGTGACTAGAGTATAACAATGTATTCAGTGAGTTGTTGATGCAGCTCTGGATGTGACTGGAGTATAATCCCATGTATTCATTAGAGTTGTTGATGCAGCTCTGGATGTGACTGGAGTATGTGTCAGACCTGCAGTTGCTGGATACTATTGGTCTCTCGGCTCCTTACCTTGAACCCTGTAGGACACCAGTCCACACACTGGATGCCCTCTTGGTCTTGGTGGTGGCGATGGCCTCGTTGTCCACCATGAAGGCGCAGTCTGAGTGCTCCAGGGTGGTGTGGGTGGTCAGGATGGAGTTGTACGGCTCCACCACCGCCATATCCTGTGTGGCATCACCGCCATATCCTGTGCGGCATCACCGCCATATCCTGTGCGGCATCACCGCCAGATCCTGTGCTGCATCACCGCCGTATCCTGTGCGGCATCACCGCCATATCCTGTGCATCATCAGCCATATCCTGTGCGGCATCACCGCCATCTCCTGTGCGGCATCACCGCCATATCCTGTGCAGCATCATCACCGCCATATCCTGTGCAGCAGCATCACCGCCATATCCTGTGCAGCAGCATCACCGCCATATCCTGTGCAGCATCACCGCCATATCCTGTGCAGCATCACCGCCATATCCTGTGTGTCATCACCGCCATATCCTGTGCGGCATCACCGCCGTATCCTGTGCGGCATCACCGCCGGATCCTGTGCAGCATCACCGCCGTATCCTGTGTGGCATCACCGCCAGATCCTGTGCGGCATCACCGCCATATCCTGTGCAGCCTTCACCGCCATATCCTGTGCAGCATCACCGCCATATCCTGTGCGGCATCACCGCCATATCCTGTGCGGCATCACCGCCATATCCTGTGCAGCCTCCACCGCCATATCCTGTGCGGCATCACCGCCATATCCTGTGCAGCCTCCACCGCCATATCCTGTGCGGCATCACCGCCATATCCTGTGCGGCATCACCGCCATATCCTGTGCGGCATCACCGCCATATCCTGTGCAGCATCACCGCCCGACCTGCACTCACCAGTTTCCGGGTCCGGTCCAGCACCAGGTCGATGCGCTCCTTGCCGATGGTGTAGTGGCCCCGCGCGTAGTTGTTTGCCGCATCCTCCTTGCCAGTAATGAGCTGCTCCGGGTGGAAGAGATGGCGGTACGGCCCCGCACGCACCTCATCTGGGGCATTAGAGGGTTAATTAGACTTTTACACTACTCTCCTGAAATACTCTGTGCTGCTGGAGATCCTGATGCTTCCACTATGTAATTCTCAGTCTGTGACCTATGTAGAAAATGAAAAAAGTAGAGGGCGCTCTGATGGTGTTGTGCGATTATAGTAGAGGCACAACGCTCATGATGACATGGGTGGCTCAGTCCCAGCCTCGGAAACAGCGGCCGCGTAGTCCTAATCCTCCGGAGCCAAAAAAGGCGACCGGCAACTATGGAAAATAGCAACAAAAGCCAAGGGACCGGGCGCTCGTTTCTTGGTAATAATCCTCGTGGAGATAGACGTAGGATAAAACTATAAATTTATTCCATTAAAATATTAAGGTCTGAGCCCCAATATTGCAGAGTAACGTGCATAACGCGTTTCGTGCTACAAAGCACTTCCTCAGATGCTGTAATGTTACACACATAGCAGAAAAAACAAACACTTCTTATATACCTAATGCTGAACTCTGTGATTGTGCGGCATCACTGTATCCTGTGCGGCATCACTGTATCCTGTGCGGCATCACCGCCATATCCTGTGCGGCATCACCGCCATATCCTGTGCAGCATCACTGCCATATCCTGTGTGGCATCACCGCCAAATCCTGTGTGGCATCACCCCATATCCTGTGGGGAAATCACCGCCATATCCTGTGCGGCATCACCGCCATATCCTGTGCGGCATCACCGCCATATCCTGTGCGGCATCACCGCCATATCCTGTGCGGCATCACCGCCATATCCTGTGCGGCATCACCGCCGTATCCTGTGCGGCATCACCGCCATATCCTGTGCGGCATCACCGCCATATCCTGTGCGGCATCACCGCCATATCCTGTGCGGCATCACCGCCATATCCTGTGCGGCATCACCGCCATATCCTGTGCGGCATCACCGCCATATCCTGTGCGGCGTCACTTATAGCTCCAGGTAACATCCCCCCGCCTTAAAGGAGCCCCCACATGGACGGTCACGGGTCGTACAGTTTTGGTTTGATCCCCCACATGGTGTCTGTAGAGGCCTCGGCGCCTCCCGGCAGAGTTTCTCCTCCCGTCCCCGCAGGTCTGGAGTCCGGATTCAGCTCTGAGGTCTATAAACAGCTGCCAATGAGGCGACGGGGAGAATGTGCCCCCCACAGACAGTGGCGCTGCTACCGGGTGTCACATAGAGGGGGGCAGAGGTAGCAGTCACTACCGGGCCCGGAGCCCAGAGGGCCCCATCTGCCACATAAGACACCCCAAAAGCCGCAGGGGGGGGGCCCTTATATGGATTTAGCATTGGGGGCCCCAGAGTTACGCCTCTGCCAGCATGACAGGTGGGGCGAATTACAGACCAGGATGGGTCCTATGAATGCCCCAAACTTGGTGCAACATTTGATGAGGAACTACAACCCCCATCGGATTGGAGCTCAGCTATGTGCTTCCTACCACAGAAAAAACAGGGGTTTGGAGTTCAACCCCTTAGTCCCCTAGCCCAGCTGGCCCTATCCCCCCCGCCCACTGGGGCAGTCTGACCCTATACCCCCGGACGGACTAGAGGCGGCGGCGCCAACAGATCATGTGACGCCGATAATACACCAGAGACACCGGAGCCCTATAACCTCTGTGACATCTCCTCCAGGTCAGAGTGTGTCCCCTGTGACATCACATTCTAGAGCTTCTCTTCCTGTCTATTGTGCTGTCCCTCTGTTACTCCTCCTGGAAATGTATCAGTCAGCCGGGGGCGGGGGGTGGGGGGGGGGGGGCTGCACAATCTGATATTGTCCCATCATTGCCGACAGAGTCAGTGTGCAGGGAAACGCCCCGTGACAACTGGAAACGCCCACATGACAAATGGAAACGCCCACATGACAACTGGAATGGTTACACAACAGATTTCCAGGAGGAATAACAGAGGAACAACATGCAGAACGTTATAGGAGAAGATGCCCCAGAATAGTTATCTCACAGGGAAGGATTCTCTAATAGAGACAATGTTGGGGCGTCTTCTGTTCTACCTCTGGGTTGTGCTGTTCTTCTGTCAAACCTCCTAGAAAAGGGCAACAAAATTACCCCCACAAATAAGTGCCCCCCACAGTCTAAAAGGGGGAGGAGAAGCCTGTACCATGATGTGATGAGCGGTGGAGGCTGCTGGGTCCTCGCTGTCCTCTTCACTATGAGCCGGGGTGGGCGAGTGGATGATATAGAACAACCCCAACATCACAATGGTCGCCATAGTGACCATAGAATCTTATGACATCACAATGGACAGGGGTGTCCTGACTTCTGTATATAATGTGAGGGGTGTACTTACTTTTGTGAGATACTGTATATAATGTGAGGGGTATACAGAAGCCCCGCCCCCACCCAACCATCACTCCCATCATCACAGCCACCAGCACTCCCATCCTCACAGCCACCATCACTCCCATCATCACAGCCACCATCACCTCCATCAGACTCCATATTTTACAAAAACAAGGCATCAATCATAATAAATTAACAGAAAAATTACCATTGCTGTCCTCAGGAAGGGGGCATAACCTATGTGACCGGTTCTCTTTAACTCTCTTGGGCCTGGAGGTCACTAGAGCTTCACAGGCTGCAGCCACTGGACTCCTCTTCCCTCCTCCATGACGACATCACGGAGCTGGTGGATGGTAGAGACCTTGTGCTCCTCCACCTTCTGTTTGAGGAGGCCCCACAGATGCTCCATAGGGTTTAGGTCTGGAGACGCTCGGCCAGTCCAGCACCTTTACCCTCAGTCTCTTTAGCGAGGCAGTGGGGGTCTTGGAGGTGTTTGGGGTCGTTATCATGTTGGACACTGCCCCCTGCAGCCCAGAAGGGAGGGGATCAGGCTCTGCTTCAGGATGTCACAGGACATGTTGGCATTCATGATTCCCACAGCCGGCAGCTCTCATGCAGCCCCAAACCATGACCCTCCCACCACCATGCCTGACTGTAGGAGACACACTTGTCTTTGTCCTCCTCACCTGGTGCCGCCACACACGCCTGACACCATCTGAACCCAATAAGTTAATCTTGTTCTCAGGACATAGCTCCAGTAATCCCTCCTGACAGGAGGAGGGATTGCTGTCTGACCAATAGGAGTCACTCCCTGCTGAGTCTTATCTCCAGGAACTTTTACATTGATGACAAACTTTAAACCTTAGAGCTCTGTAGCTTTGTGCACTACAGATTATAAATCTCCTGCACTCATATCATTGTAACAGGAATAGTTAGGAATAGCAGAGCTGATGTGTCAATCACTGCTATAGAACCACTCACATCCTGACCAAGAAGTGCGAGTCTGTAACTGCCTGTGTCTCTATGAAACCGCATGGTGAAACAATCCCTTTAACACCTCTGTCCCTCTCCCAATCCTTTTCTCCTGTACTATCCTCTCTCCTCCTCCACAGATCCCCCTTCACGACTCCGCTCTCTTTCCTCCAGACCCCTCTGTTCAGTGCATGGATAAAAGTCCCATGTAGGACTGGGAGACGGACGATCTGTACACAGGAAGCGGTGCCCCACACCTGCCCCATCACATCTACCTCATCAAACCACACTGCTGCCCCATTTTGGTGTGCACCTACCCCCATCACCCCGCACACTTACCCCAACATACCTGCCTATTACCCCAAACATCTGCCCCCTCACCCCACACACATACCCTAAAACATCTTCCCCATCACCCCACAAACCTACCCAACACACCTGCCCCATCTCCACATGCACCTACCCTAAAACACCTGCCCCATCCCCCCACACATCTCATCCGGCCCATCTGCCCCATCGTCCCACAAACCTACTCAACACATCTGCCCCATCACTTCACAGCCTGCTGCAGGAAACCACATGTATTACATATATATAGGCGGGTGGGCAGGGTGATGGGGCACATATGTTGGGGGAGGTGTGTGGGGTGATGGGGCAGATGTGTGAGATGATGGTGCAGATGAGCAGGGTGATGGGGCAGATGTTTTAGGGTATGTGAGTGGGGTGAGGGGGCAGGTGTTTTAGGGTATGTGTGTGAGGTGATGTTGCAGATGGGCAATGGGCAGGGTGATGGGGCACATATGTTGGGGGAGGTGTGTTGGGGTAATGGGGCATTTGTGTTGGGGTAGGTATGTGGGGTGATGGGGCAGGTGTTGGGGTAATGGGCAGGTATGTTGGGGTAAGTGTACGAGATGTAAGGCAGATGTGTGAGGTGATGGTGCAGATGTTTGAGGAAGGTGTGTGGGGTGAGGGGGCAGGTGTTGGGGTAATAGGCAGGTATGTTGGGGTAAGTGTGCAGGGCGCTCCGGCCGCTCCTAGCCTCATATCACCGCTGTAGACCTGATACAGAGCCATGGCCAGAACCAAGCAGACCGCCCGCAAATCCACCGGAGGGAAAGCTCCCCGCAAGCAGCTGGCGACCAAGGCTGCCAGGAAGAGCGCCCCCGCCACCGGCGGAGTCAAGAAGCCGCACCGCTACCGCCCGGGGCCCCAGTCGCTCCTCCGGGAGATCCCCCCGCTACCAGAAGTCCACCGAGCTGCTCATCTCGGAAGCTTCCCTTCCAGCGCCTGGTGAGGGAGATCGCCCAGGACTTCAAGACCGATCTCCGCTTCCAGAGCTCGGCGGTCATGGCCCTGCAGGAGGCCAGCGAGGCTTATCTGGTCGGACTCTTTGAGGACACCAACCTGTGCGCGATCCACGCCAAGAGGGTCACCATCATGCCCAAAGACATCCAGCTGGCGCGCAGGATCCGCGGGGAGAGGGCTTAGATCTGCTCCGGCTTCTACAACACAAAGGCTCTTTTCAGAGCCGCCACCTCCTCAGGGAAACGAGCTCAATCCTGCGCTCCTAGACGCCGCCTCCAGGGAAGGGGGAGTCCTATGAGCCCTCCCAGTGCTGGGCTATGGGCAGGGAGAGTCCTATGAACCCTCCCAGTGCTGGGCTATGGGCAGGGGGAGTCCTATGAACCCTCCCAGTGCTGGGCTATGGGCAGGGGGAGTCCTATGAACCCTCCCAGTGCTGAGCTATGGGCAGGGAGAGTCCTATGAGACCTCACAGTGCTGGGCTATGGGCGGGGAGAGTCCTATGAGTCCTCTCAGTGCTGGGCTATGGGCAGGGAGAGTCCTATGAACCCTCCCAGTGCAGGGATATGGGCAGGGAGAGTCCTATGAACCCTCCCAGTGCAGGGCTATGGGCAGGGCGAGTCCTAGGAGCCCTCCCAGTGCTGGGCTATGGGCAGGGAGAGTCCTATGAACCCTCCCAGTGCTGGGCTATGGGCAGGGAGAGTCCTATGAACCCTCCCAGTGCTGGGCTATGGGCAGGGGGAGTCCTATGAGCCCTCCCAGTGCTGGGCTATGGGCAGGGAGAGTCCTATGTACCCTACCAGGGCTGGGCTATGGGCATGGGCAGTCCTATGAACCCTCCCGGTGCTGAGCTGTGGGCAGGGGGAGTCCTATGAGCCCCCCCAGTGCTGGGCTATGGGCAGGGAGAGTCCTATGAGCCCTCCCAGTGCTGGAGCTATGGGCAGGGAGAGTCCTATGAACCCTCCCAGTGCTGGGCTATGGGCAGGGAGAGTCCTATGAACCCTCCCAGTGCTGGGCTATGGGCAGGGAGAGTCCTATGAACCCTCCCAGTGCTGGGCTATGGGCAGGGAGAGTCCTATGAGTCCTCCCAGTGCTGGGCTATGGGCAAGGGAGAGTCCTATGAACCCTCCCAGTGCAGGGATATGGGCAGGGGGAGTCCTATGTACCCTCCCAGTGCTGGGCTATGGGCAGGCAGAGTCCTATGAGCCCCCCCAGTGCTGGGCTATGGGCAGGGAGAGTCCTATGAGCCCTTCCAGTGCTGAGCTATGGGCAGGGGGAGTCCTATGAACCCTCCCAGTGCTGGGCTATGGGCAGGGAGAGTCCTATGAGCCCTCCCAGTGCTGGGCTATGGGCAGGGGGAGTCCTATGAATCCTCCCAGTGCTGGGCTGTGGGCAGGGAGAGTCCTATGAACCCTCCCAGTGCTGGGCTATGGGCAGGGAGAGTCCTATGAACCCTCCCAGTGCTGGGCTATGGGCAGGGAGAGTCCTATGAACCCTCCCAGTGCTGGGCTATGGGCAGGGGGAGTCCTATGAACCCTCCCAGTGCTGGGCTATGGGCAGGGAGAGTCCTATGAACCCTCCCAGTGCTGGGCTATGGGCAGGGAGAGTCCTATGAACCCTCCCAGTGCTGAGCTATGGGCAGGGGGGAGTCCTATGAACCCTCCCAGTGCAGGGCTATGGGCAGTGAGAGTCCTATGAACCCTCCCAGTGCTGGGCTGTGGGCAGGGAGAGTCTTATGAACCCTCCCAGTGCTGGGCTATGGGCAGGGGGAGTCCTATGAACCCTCCCAGTGCTGGGCTATGGGCAGGGGGAGTCCTATGAACCCTCCCAGTGCTGGGCTATGGGCAGGGGGAGTCCTATGAACCCTCCCAGTGCTGGGCTATGGGCAGGGGGAGTCCTATGAACCCTCCCAGTGCTGGGCTATGGGCAGGCAGAGTCCTATGAACCCTCCCAGTGCTGGGCTATGGGCAGGGAGAGTACTGTGAACCCTCCCCGTGCTGAGCCATGGGCAGAGGGAGTCCTATGACCCCTCCCAGTGCTGGGCTATGGGCAGGGGGAGTCCTATGAACCCTCCCAGTGCTGGGCTATGGGCAGTGAGAGTCCTATGAACCCTCCCAGTGCTGGGCTATGGGCAGGGAGAGTCCTATGTACCCTCCCAATGCTGAGCTATGGGCAGGGGGAGTCCTATGTACCCTCCCAATGCTGAGCTATGGGCAGGGGGGAGTCCTATGAACCCTCCCAGTGCTGAGCTATGGGCAGGGGAGTCCTATGAACCCTCCCCGTGCTGAGCTATGGGCAGAGAGAGTCCTATGAACCCTCCCAGTGCTGAGCTATGGGCAGGGGGAGTCCTATGAACCCTCCCAGTGCTGGGCTATGGGCAGGGAGAGTCCTATGAACCCTCCCAGTGCTGAGCTATGGGCAGGGGGAGTCCTATGAACCCTCCCAGTGCTGGGCTATGGGCAGGGAGAGTCCTATGAACCCTCCCAGTGCTGGGCTATGGGCAGGGAGAGTCCTATGAACCCTCCCAGTGCTGGGCTATGGGCAGGGGGAGTCCTATGAACCCTCCCAGTGCTGGGCTATGGGCAGGGAGAGTCCTATGAACCCTCCCAGTGCTGGGCTATGGGCAGGGAGAGTCCTATGAACCCTCCCAGTGCTGGGCTATGGGCAGGGAGAGTCCTATGAACCCTCCCAGTGCTGGGCTATGGGCAGAGAGAGTCCTATGAACCCTCCCAGTGCTGGGCTATGGGCAGGGGGAGTCCTATGAACCCTCCCAGTGCTGGGTTATGGGCAGGGGGAGTCCTATGAACCCTCCCAGTGCTGGGCTATGGGCAGGGAGAGTCCTATGAGCCCTCCCAGTGCTGGGCTATGGGCAGGGAGAGTCCTATGAACCCTCCCAGTGCTGGGCTATGGGCAGGGAGAGTCCTATGAACCCTCCCAGTGCGGGCTATAAAGGGAGGAGAGTCCTATAACCCTCCCAGTGCTGGGGTATAGGCAGGGAGAGTCCTATGAAAACCCCCCAGTGCTGGGCGATGGGCAGGGGGTGTCCTATGAACCCTCCCAGTGCTGGGCTATGGGCAGAGAGAGTCCTATGAACCCTCCCAGTGCTGGGCTATGGGCAGGGAGAGTCCTATGAGCCCTCCCAGTGCTGGGCTATGGGCAGGGGGAGTCCTATGAACCCTCCCAGTGCTGGGCTATGGGCAGGTTCAGGGCTTGTCACCGGTTCTTGTATGAGATCTTTCTTTATACTAACCCCCACCTGCCATTTCCTGAGCGGCTGCTGCTCGCATTACTGATGGGGGAGAAGTTTTCTAGGCGATGACATCGATGTGTGGAGCAGGGGATTTAGATGGGAAGTAATTTCCTGGTTTATTATTTTAAGATATTTATGGAATAAACTGCGCTGAGTGGATATTTCTATGTAGATCTCTTCCACAGGCAGAACTAATGGTTTATTATCTCGGCGGCTTTGCTGGGACTTGAGGTTCGACAAAACCAAGTATTTCCCTCCATCTCCTGCCATAGACACTAATTAGTATAATGTTGTATCGTGTTCGCCATAGAAAGTCTGAAGAAGAGAGCGAGTGCTCCCGAAAGCTTCCCATCCAATAGACTCAGCCCCTAATAGACATTCATTAGACTTTATCCTCCTCATAATCATAGTTGCCAACTTTTGAAAATGGAAAAGCAGGAGATTAAAGAGGGCGGCGCGGCAACAATTTGCATGGGCACGCCATCTTTTTGTGTACCACGCCCCTTCAAAAAGCCACACCCACTCCACCTAACTACATAATGGCTTAGGAAGAAAGCCAGGTAGATGCCCTTATAGCCAGGTAGTAGCCCCCCATAACCAGGTAGTGCCCCTTACAGGCAGGGAGATGCCCCCCCTTTTAGCAAGGAAGATGCCCCTCTGTAGCTACGTAGATGCCCCCCTTTGTTGCCAGGTAGTTGCCCCCATTGTAGCCAGGTATTGCCCCCTTTAATAGTCAGGTAGTTGCCCCCTTTAGTAGTCAGGTAGGTAGTGCCTGCCTGATCTCCTCAGTGATGCAGGGGGAATGAGAGCAGCCGCGCGTCATTTCCCCTGCGCCGCTGACCTGTATGCACGGCGCACAACGGCCGCTGTACATACTGGGGGAGGAGTGAGGAGGGAGCGCTCCCTCCTGCCTCCTCCCCGCACAGTGAGACCGCGGGCGGGTGAGCGGACCCTGCGCCCTCTTCACCCGCCCGTGGGAACGGACCGGCAGCGCCGGAGTAGCGCACCAGCGCTACTCCGGCGCCGCGGCCATTTAAAGGAACCCGCCGACTGCTAGCGGCGGGAGAAATGCCAACTCCCCCGGGAGGGCGGGGGGGGAACCCAAATAGCGGGACCCAACCGCCAAAAACAGGAGAGTTGGCTTGTATGCTCATAATTAATAAACATCAGCTCATTTTAATACTACCCCGTTTTTACATTCACAGTTCATACAACGAAAGAGACATCTGAGATCTTAGGAAATAATCGGGTTTATTTGATCGTTACTTTATAGAATAGTTTATTATATTATGTTAAAAGCGAAATTTAAAAGTTTTCCAAAAAAAAAGAAAAAAAAAATCCGTTCAATGAATTTATTCTGTTTTGATCTTTTTGATAAATCATCATCGTATTTAATTCACTATAATGAGAAAATTAGATTTACATTTCTTACCAACTGTTTTTTTTTATCCTGCTCCTAATCCGCCAGGGCTGGAGCTGAGGAGCCACAATCCCGGCATCTGGTTCTGCTCCGAGCCCCGGACACAGTGAATAGAGCTCTGGACCTGGAACCATTCATCACAATGAGGTGTTGGCAGCGATGAGACCCTTGTGCTTTATCCACAGATGATGCTGGACATTGTCTATGGGAGGAGCCGGGCTCTGCTGCACGAGGTTATTATAACTCTATTATTACATTATAACACTTATCTACTGTATATTTCTATGGTTGTTATAGAATGTAGGAGACACATTATTCTCACTCCGATCTCTTGTACAATAATGAGGTTTGTAGAATGCTTGAAACAAAAGAAAGAGACAAAGCTCCGCCCACCCCAGAGGCGGGAAATCCCGGAGCGGCCTGAGAATGAGCGGGAAATTCAAAATAACCGCCGCTTCTGTATTCAGCCAATCAGTGGGCGAGGGCGGGGCCAGTGGCGTTACTGTGCTTATAAATATACTTTATCTTTTTATATATATACATATATATATATATATATAAATATATATATAATATTATATATATATATATAATATATATATATATATATATATATATATGTATATAAAAAATTATATATATATATATATAATATATATATACTATTATTATATTAAATATATAATAAAATATAAAATATATATATATATTATATATATATAATATATAAAAACATGACTTCATAGAGCACCTAGAGCAGAGCTGTCCCCGGGTTATCCCCGGGGGCTCCGCATTGTCCGCGCAGCCGCCGACAGATATCCTGATGCCCGCAAATTAATGGAATAGAGAAAAAGAGAAGCCAGAAATGCCCGGGAGCTCCGGGCTCAGCCAGAGCGAGGTGTCTCCACCCGGGGGCAGCAGAAGACCTCGCATTGTGATGGACCCGGACGGAACACAATGTAGCAGGAATCCTGTCAATCATAGAAGCCTCTGTATTGTGACGTCACTGAGTGGCTACAATGTTGCCCTCGTCAGTCATAGAGCTCTCTGCAATGTGAAGGGACTGAATACAAAGCTGCAAACGGGCGTCACTCAGGGAGGAGGCGGCAAAACTTCCCCCACAAAACTTTAACCCATGAACTCCTGGCTTCATTTAACCCTTATGGAACCAGGGGCTGATTTTATATCCAATACATTTCTGTGGATTTTAACTGCTGGAAACAATCTGATAACCCCTCACTGACATCATATTTATACATCATTTGTTATTAAAGAGTTAACCCCTGAGCGCTGTTCCTGCTCCCAATGCTCCTCTTCTCCTTCTCTCTAGATCACAACGCAGGGTGAGGGGGGGGAGGGTGTCGCAATTACAGACGGCAGCCTACTTAAGGCTTGTGTGGCTGCCATATTAGTTACTAATACATATCGAAACCATACAATCCTTGTTTATTTTGTTTAAAATTATCGTGAAGATTTGGAAGAAAAAAAAAAATTTGTTATTTTCAAAGTTCAAAAGGGTTTTTTCATATAAAACAGATTTAATATTTTCCCCTCAAAATAGTTTTATAAATAACATCAACTTTATGTTCACAATAATTTTTTAAATGCCTTTCTTGTTTTTTTACAACATCAGGGGTTTTAGAAATTTAGTCGCGATTTTTCATATTAAAAAAATAAAAAATTATCACAGATCTTTTCAGGGACCAGTCCATTTCTTTCGTGGCTTTGAGGGGCCTGGATGACAGAAACCCCATAAATGATTCCATCTAAGAAACTGCTCCCCTTTATGAAGTTTATTAACCCATTAGGTGTTTCCCAGAAATTAATTTAAAGGGGTCGTCTCACTACAGGGATTGCTGCTTGTTATGTTTAAGATCTTGCAAAAACAAGTCACTTTGCAATATATGTCCATTAACAGTGTCCTACCTATTCCTAGATATCCCCTCTTGTATGGACTGCATCAGCTCCTCAGGTCACTTTAGCTACAGACCTGTTTACTCTCTCCTGATAGGCTGCCAGCACTGGTCACTTTAGCTACAGACCTGTTTACTCTCTCCTGATAGGCTGCCAGCACTGGTTGCTATAGCTACAGACCTGGCTTCTACTGTAGTAGAAGCCAGTAAACACGCCCCTGAATTTAAAACTAAACCAAGAAACCAGAACTGAGGTAAGATGAATCGATGTAGTGAGACAACCCCTTTAAAGTGGAGGTGAGATTTCAAAATTTCACTCTTTTTACAGATTTTCAATTTTTATCCATTATTTACTGGAACACAATAGAGGTTACCAGGGAACGTGACATAATATTGTTTCCTCTGACTCTGTCATTTTTAGAGATATCCCATATGTGGCCCTAGAACATTATTTGGCTCAACCACAAGCCCCAGAATAGGAGGAGCACCTACTGGACTTTGGGGTCTCGTTTTCATTAGCATATTTTTTAGGCACAATTTCACGTTTGCAGACACCCTAAGAGGCTAAAACCTAATAAACACTCCTAAAAGGTCCTAATTTTGGAGACTACACCCCCTAAGGAATTTTTCCAGGGCTGCAGTGGGAATATTGACCCCATAGATGTTTCACTGATTTTTTCAGTGTTAGCCTGTGAAAATAGAAAATAACTTTTTTTTTGTTTTCTTTTGTTTTAGATGAAAACATTTTTATCTTCACAAGGAATCCTGGAAATAAAAAAACACTATAAAAAATGTTACAGAATTTCCTCCAAGTTTGGCAATACCCTGTATGTGGGTGTAAACTGCAGTTTGGGTGCATGGCAGGGCGTAAAAAGGAGGCGGCACTATTCGACCCTTGGAAGGCAGATTTTGGTGGATGCCCATGTCGCATTTACAAAGCCCCCAAAGTACCAGAACAGGAGAAACCTTCCAGAAGTCGCCCTATTTTGTTTTCAGCGCCCCTCATGGATCTCATATGGAGTTTTATTGTCCAGTTTGGGTGCACTGGTGTTCCATGTTTTTTTTTTTTTATTATTTAGTTATTTATTTTTGCATTGAGCCGTAAAAGTGGCCAAAAAAAAATAGCAATTCTGCTCCAGATTTATTATTTTTTTGTGAACAGAGTTGTTTAGGGGCTTTTTTTGTGGGGTGAGTTTTCATTGTTTCATTATGTTGTTTATTTGACACTTTGATCGCTTTTTATCAAGGATTTTAGGAGGCGGGATAAACAAAATACAGCAATCCTGGTAATGTTTTTTTTTTTTTTTAAATTTAATAGGGGCCTAAATACCTATCCAGTAGAGGAGGCAGGGGTGCCAATAGGACAGTACTGGTAGTACTCCTGTCAGGGGCCCGGATCAAAAAGTTGCCAGCTGATATGGTAAAAGATAGTACCTAGTAAAAATAGCTGCTATTTTCATCTGCTGGACACCATCCCCTTGTGGCAGTATCATTGGTGTTTATTACAGGATCCTAGTACCTGGCTTTATAGATCTACTTTAAAGGGACGTAAGCATAGTACTTTATCTTGTATATTATACAGACAAATAAGATATTTTGTTGTTCCCTGATGAACCCACGGGACCAGTGGTGGAAACGCGTCGGATATGTTTGCATGTTGTATTTGTGCGGCATCTAATTTTCTGTCATATTGTTTTTGTGTTTCACCATTGATAGTGGATGCCGTCCTTGCTTTTTGTCATGGTTATATGTGTTCTGTGTTTAGCATTTTTTCTTTAGTATTGTTAGATACTGTTAGGGTGTTCCGGTTCGGGGGTCGTCCTTGTCGGGGCGAGTGCTCTGCTGTTCAGTAATTTTTGTGCATTTTTTGTCCATTATTCATATTTTTAGTGCAGGTACCATTTTAAATTATACATTAAAAGTTATATTTTAACTATACCCATAGACATTAGTTATATTCTAGGTGGTTTTTCTGAGTTTACTTACCTACTTTATGGGAACACTTTATGGGAGCATCTTGGAGATATTAAGCATTGTCGAGAAACTCTGACAGCAGGACATTTATGGCAAAAACATTGGGAGATTATTCCAACTTTGTATTTTCATGCATTGAAAAAATAAAGAAAAGGATATAGACAGAAAATTGTTGCTGAAAGAAACAGAACGGACATTTAGATTAAAAACCTTGCAGCCAGAGGGACTGAATGAGACATTGGGCTTTGGATGCTTTATCTGATGGCTAATGGGTACGCTCTTTATGTGGTTCTACATAATGGGGTCATGGGAATGTTCTTGAGCCTTCAGACTATAGTGTATAATACTGGTTTGGGATTATTTGGGTTATTGAGTTTATTAATATCTGCCCATACTTGCCTTGCCCCCTATTTGTGCTATATTGGAATGGGCTCTCTTTCAGGGGTATCTGTTGCCAGTCTCGGGGCTGCTCACCTATTATTTGTTCTTTTTAGGTTGGATTATGGTTTGTATTATGGGGTCACTTGGGGCAAGACTGTTTGTGATTAATTAAAGGCAACCTAGGACAATATCTGACTATTTACCTCTTTGGTAGAGTTATTTTCCTATTATGTACTGTGGCCAGAATTCTAGGATTTGTACATTTTATGTGTTTGTACTGAGTGGCGGAGACGACAGCTCCGCCGGCATGGCAGCATAACTGTTGCTTTGCGCATGCGTGAGTTTGGTGCAGGCATCATGAGCACTGGGTTGCGCTGCTGTGCATGCACGTGACTTTCTCATTCATGCGAGAGTAAGTTGTTGTGTGTGGATAGATCATTTTGTGTAGCATTGTCATGATTACAAGATCGGACGCATGCGCAGTGGAAAGATTTGAACGCCAACCCAGTGGGGAGATGCATTAAATGGCGGAAAAGAACAGGTACATTCTCTAAATGTCATTGGGCTATGGGAGTGACTTGTGGCATATACAGGGAGCGGGATGAGCAAGGTGTGGGCAGTGTATCTTATTTGTCAGGCTGCAAGGAGGCGAGTTTCAGTATCCATGGTGTAACGGAGGAGTGGATCCGCTGGGCCAACGCAAGCGATGATAGCTAAGCCACGGCAGGGAACGGAGTCTAAGTAGCCCCCGGTTTTCACCAGAGCCCGCCGCAAAGCGGGATGGTCTGCTGCGGCGTGAGGCTACCAGGTCGTTACCCCTGACGTGACTTGCTTGCGATGGCGGGCCGGGGGTACAGCGTGGTGCAAAATCGTAATCCGGAGGCGTAGTCGGGGACAGGCAGAAGGTCAGGGCAGGGGCGGCAGAGGTTCGTGGTCAGAGGCAGGCAGACGGTCAGGGCAGGCGGCAAAACAGGCAAGGTCAGGAAACGTAAGCAAGCAGGACTGGTACACGGGAAAACAAGAATGAACTCAACACACTCTAAACGCTCCAAAAACACACCAACAGACTGGCAGCGAGTGCTATGAATGTCTACCATATATAGGACCAGCGGCCGACAATTACCCAATTAAAGGCGCGCTGGCCCTTTAAATCCGGACCAGCCGTCGCTGGGATTAAGCAGGGATTATGCGCGCGGCGGCTGTCAGAGCTGGAGACAGGAGCGGGGACTGGTAAGTACGGGGTTTCCAGCCCTAGGGCAGAAGGACCACGGCTGCGGGCAGCCGCAGCACCCGTGCCGGACCCCGTGCGCACCGGGGGACGGCCGCGGCGAGCTGCGGCGCCGCGCGCCGTGACACATGGAACCATCTGGCATTCCCACAATTTTGGATTCACTATTGATATATATCTAATACAAATATCAGTGGCACACTAAAAACTAAGTGAAACATCACGGTATATAGGAATATTGGAAATGCATTACTGCTAAGGAAAATATGAAAAACCTGGGATTCTTAGTTTACAGTTTTTGATCAAAGATTGTATTAAGCTCACCTCCCAATAGCGTCAAGGGGATCCCAGAACAGGTGAGTCCCTAACCACTAAAATGTTACTTCACTAGGAGTCCATTAAGACTACAACATCTCAGGGAGTGATAGGAACCTGCTACTGAATTATCCTGCACTGGTTTAAAAGAGGTAAGGGGAGTGCAGATCAAAAACTCTAAACTAAGAGTCCCAGGTTTTTCATATTTTCCTGAGCAGTAATGCATTTCCAATATTCCTATATACCTTGATGTTTCACTTAGTCTTTAGTGTGCCACTGATATTTGTATTAGATGTATGCTATTGCCTTTTCAGTGTGCACCTATGCTTACGTTTTTCAAAATATATGGATGTGCACAGCCTAATTGATTTTTGAAGTCTATTTGAGGAATGGCAGCCTCATTGGCTTGCTGCACTCCGCCTACCTCTTTTAAACCAGTGCAGGGTAATTCAGTAGCAGGTTCCTAGTTAGGCCCCAGTTAAGTAGGCAACCCACAGGTAGATAGGAAGAATGTGGGTAGGCCCCAGATAGCAAGCTAGGCAGTAGCTGGGCCACAGGTAAGCTGTAGCTGGTCCCCTGGTAGCTAGGTAGGTAGGTCATAGGTGGAGCACACATAGGTAGGTAGATAGGCTACAGATGAAGCCCACATAGGTATGGTGATAGATAGGCTATAGATAAGTCCAACATAGGTAGATAGACTATAGGTGAGGCCCACATAGGTATGGAGGTTGTTAGATACAGTTAGTTAGGGGCCCCCACATAGGCAGGCAGGCTTTAGGTAAGTTATAGAGGGCCCCATAAAGATAGGCAGGCTCAAGGTTGGTTATGGGGGCTCCATATAGGTACACAGGCATAGCGGTAGGTTCTAGGTGGCCCCGTGTAGGTAGGCAGGCTTAGGGTAGTGTCCATTAGTATTATAGAAAATGTACTCACTTGTCTTCACGATCCCCCATCGTGACGAGGGCCCAGCCAGCTTCTGAGCCTTGTGCAATGATATGATGTCCTCATGCTGCCCACGTCATCAGTAGGGCAGATGCCTGGTAGTCTTAAGGCCTTAGGACTGACAGGTGTATTAGCAGAGCAGAGCATCAACAGCGCTCCTCTCTGCTAGGGTCCGGCAATCCTGTCTCTGAAAGCTCGGGCCGGCGGGCCCAGACTTTCTAAGGCGGGGGGCGCTGGGCCCCCGGGGGAGCTGGGCCCAGTAGCAGTTGCTGCAGCTTCTCTCCTGGTAGTTCTGCCCCTGTCTTAGGTGCATCACCTAAGACAGTAGGAAAACCCAACCAATATGGTAGGCAGGTACATACCCAGGCCTGGACTGCCCATAGGGCAAACAGGGCATTTGCCCGGTGGGCTGCTGGGGTCCAGGCCGCAGCGCCGGCTCGAAGCGCCCACCGAGGGGGCCGGTGTCTCCCCCCCCGACGGGCCCCGAGTGCCGCCGTCGGTCTGTGGCGCACGTTCAGGGGCCGCAACGGTTGCATCAGCGACCAGACCCCTGTGCCAGGGGGCCTCGCCACACAGCTGCACGGTCGGGTCACAGACCCAGCCATGCAGCCATAACGGCCGCTGCCTGCATCGCGCAATGCAAGAGGCGGCCGAGGCTGAACAGCCGGGATCTTATGATCCCGGCCGTTCAGCTCCCAGGAGGCCGCGGGGCAGGTGCGTGATGTGATAATGTCATCGAGCGCCTGTTCCGCGGCCGCTCCGGACGAGGTGAGAAGAGGAAGCAGAGACGTCAGGTAAGTATTATTTATTTATTTTTTTAACTACATACTGGCCCTGCCTGCCTGCCTATATACATACCCTGCCTGCCTACCTATATACATACCCTGCCTGCCTACCTATATACATACCCTGCCTACCTATATACATACCCTGCCTGCCTATATACATGCCCTGCCTGCCTACCTATATACATGCCCTGCCTGCCTACCTATATACATGCCCTGCCTGCCTACCTACCTATATACATGCCCTGCCTGCCTACCTACCTATATACATGCCCTGCCTGCCTACCTATATACATGCCCTGCCTGCCTACCTACCTATATACATGCCCTGCCTGCCTACCTACCTATATACATGCTCTGCCTGCCTACCTACCTATATGCATGCCCTGCCTGCCTACCTATATACATGCCCTGCCTGCCTACCTACCTATATACATGCCCTGCCTGCCTACCTATATACATGCTCTGCCTGCCTACCTATATACATGCCCTGCCTGCCTACCTATATACATGCCCTGCCTGCCTACCTACCTATATACATGCCCTGCCTGCCTACCTACCTATATACATGCCGTGCCTGCCTACCTATATACATGCTCCGCTTACCTACCTATATACATGCCCTGCCTTCCTGCCTACCTATATACATGCCCTGTCTGCCTACCTATCTATATACATGCCCTGCCTATATGTGCTCCCGGCTCAGCTGCGCACTGTGAGATGACCATCTACTTACATGAGCCCTGTGCGCACTGTAGCCGGAGCCGGGCCCGCCTCCTCTGTCTGTGGGCGGCAGGATGCTGAATAATTTGAATCTGTGAAGCTCCGCCCCTCGGGGCGGAGCTTCACGGATTCAAACTGTTCCGCATCCCGCCGCTGGGCACAGAGCAGCGGCGGAGACAGAGAGAGGAGGAGGTCCCGACTTCGGCTACAGCGCCTCTAGTCCCCCTCTAGTTTCCTCTGTCCCTCTCTAGTCTCATCTGCCCCCCTCTAGACTTCTCTGTCCCTCTCTAGACTCCTCTGTCCCCCTCTAGTCTCCTCTGCCCCCTCTAGTCTTCCCTTTCCTGCTTCAATCTTCACTGTCCCCTCCAGACTCCTCTTTCCCCTCCAGACAGCAGTTTGCCCTATAGACTCCTCAGCCCCAACATATACCTCTGCCCCCTCTCCAGACTTCACTGTCTCCCTTCAGACTCCTCTCTGCCCCCCTGTAGATCTCATTTCCTCCTATACACTCATATGTGCCTCTCCATTCTCCTCTGCCCCCTTCCAGTATCCACTGTACCCTACCAACTCATTTGTCAACTCCAGGCTTCTTTCTCTCTCTAGAATCCGCTGTTCCCCTCCAGACACCTCTTCTCCCTCTCCAGACTCTACTGACCCCTCCACTCTTCTCCAGAGCTCTCTAGCTCCTATAGACCCATCTGTCCCCTTCCAGACTCCTCTACCCCGTCCAGTTTCCCCTCCAGACTCTTCTTTCCTCCTTCAGACTCCTCTTTCTTCTCCAGTCTCTTCTGTCCCCTCAAGACCCCTGTATCCCATCCAGGGGCGTAACTACCGGGGTAGCAGACGTAGCAGCAATGCCGGGGCCTGGTCTCCCTAAGGGCCCCGGGGCAGCTGCTACCACGTCAGCTACCCCGGTAATGCTGCTTCTGTGCCCGCCGGCATTACTAATGCACCTAACATCTATAAAGGCTACGTATAGGCTGGAAGAGTGGAAATAAGAGAAAAGTCGTTGGGATAGCATGTCAGTGAATAGAAGCTATGGTAGTGATCTTGCTTGTAGGACCACAGGTCCCAGCAAGACCTGTGGTGTGCTGGCTCTTGCTGTATGTAGAATAAAGGGTGAGAGCAGCAAGGTGCATTTTATCCCAGAGAAGGGTGAAAAACCCTTTCATACAGGGGCGTAACTTTGGTTCAAAAGTGGGGGGACCAATTTTCCCTCTCATCCCCTCTCTCCCTCCTTCATTTGCCTTCCCTTTCACTTCCCCTCCCTTCCCTTCTTTCCCCTTTGTTCTCTACAGTGAAGCGGCCCCCTCTAACCCAGCTAGGAGATCTGAGGGAGGGGCTGTGAGCTCCCCCAGCAGGTCCGGGCGGAGTCCTTATGGCAAACACTTTTGGTGCAGTCCGTTAGGTTGAGTGGCTCTCTAATTACTGAAGTTCAGAGCCTAAAAAGCAGCCCTGGCAATGAAGCCAAACCAGCCCCCGACAATATTACCCCTATAGATGGAAATAAAAAATGTTGTGCAATGCAGCAAATAGTGCTTAACCCCTCCCATCCCCCATCGCTACTCCATTAAATTTGTTATACACACAACAGAATGAGGAAAATAAAAGAACCCACTCTCACTGTCCCCCTAGGAATCACTTATGTCACACAGTACCCCAAAATGTATTTTATTGCATACCATACACCAGAAATAACTCACTGCACCCCAGAAATCAATTATATTACACATGATAGCCACAGAAATTACACTACTAACTGCACCTTAGAAATGACTTGCACATTGTACTCCAGAAATAATATAATTCACTGTACCCCAAAAATGTATTATATTACACACTGAACCCAAGAAATAAATTACATTACTCACTGTACTCCAGAGATTACATTACACCGTACCCCAGAGATTATATTACACTATACCCGAGATTACATTACACACTGTACCCCAGAGATTACATTACTCACTTTACCCCAGAGATTACATTACTCACTGTACCCCAGAGATTACTACATTACACACTGTACTCCAGAGATTACATTACTCACCGTACCCCAGAGATTACATTACTGGCTATACTTCAGAGATTACATCACACATTGCACCACAGAGATTACATTACTCACTGTAGCCCAGAGATTACATTACTGACTATACATCAGAGATTACATCACACATTGCACCCCAGAGATTACATTACACACTGTACCCCAGAGATTACTACATTACACACTTTACCCGAGATTACTACATTACACATCACACACACCAGATATTACATTACTCACTGTACCCTAGAGTTTACTACATTACCCATTGTACCCTAGAGATTATTTTACATACAGTACCCCAGATATTACTGCATTATTCACCGTACCCCAGAGATTACATTACACACTGTACAACAGAGATTATATTACACCATACCAAGAGATTATTACATTACACACTGTACAACAGAGATTATATTACACCATACCAAGAGATTATTACATTACACACTGTACAACAGAGATTATATTACACCATACCCCAGAGATTATTACATTACACACTGTACCCCAGAGAATAAGTACATTAGACAAGGTACCCCAGAAATTGTGTGTGTATATATACAAATATTGAACACAGACACCCTACACACTAAGGGTGGGTTCACATGATGGTTTTTCGGCACTGACAGTATCATTTGCTTGTTGGAAATTTGGTGCTTGCAAACGCAGAATTCCGACGAGCAAACGCCCCAGACTACCAGAGGCAGATTTCTCCTTCCGATCCTTTAGTGCTGTTAGAGCATAAAACGCCTGGAAGAATTTTGTGTAGGCGCTGACAGTACACACCGAAAATAGTCAAGTAAAATTGGTGTCATCTAAACAACGATACTGATTTTACATAGGGTATAATGTAAATCAATTTTCTGTCAGATTGGACGCCGGATCTGAGGCAGATCCAGCACTGAATCCGCCCCAGAAACAGCATTCATATCTTCTGTATGAATGTAACCTTAAGATATGTTACACGGCACATAGCGGGACGTACTGTGCGCTATACTATATGCTGGGAGTTTTAGAAGTATGCACTGGCCAGTCCACACTTCTAAAATGCTGTGGGGCCGGCCCCATTCACTTTCATTTTCCCCAGCGTGTAAGTGCAGGGAAGATGTGACATTACTAGACACATGGCTTTACAGTAAATACACATCTCACATATATAGTACATACCCTACTCACATGTATACACAATGCCTGGTGCCCTTGGCCCCTTCTTTCTCGTCTCCTGTAGTCTGGTGCAGTCTGCAGTTTCTTCCTCCCACTACAGACAGGGGAGGCAGGGGGCCACTGATTCATTCGACAAGAGCTTCTCATCTTCTCTGATAAGGGTTGAGCATAGGGGAAGTGCTATACGAGGGGAGGGAAAGATACCTACACAGCCCCAGATGCAGAGTGTGCTGGACTGTGAGCAGCGTTCTGATTGGTGAAGCAGCCCCTGCTGACCCTGCTCTACCAATCAGCGCTGCTCTCACTATGCACTGACAATTGAGGCTGCTACTTACTTTGTCCCCAAGATGCACAGAAATATAGGAGGCAAAGGGTTTTCTTCCTCCTCTGTGCTCTACTCTCCCAATTTACTGAATTCTCATGCTTTCATATGGATTATTTTTTATTGAAGTGGATAAAAAGTGGGGGGAACCGTCCCCCGCCCAGAAAAAAGTGGGGGGACCAGTCCCCTCTGTACCCCCCTAAAGGTACACCTATGCTTTCATACATATCTCCCTTTAGACGACATGCATGAAATTTGGCGTTAAGAGGCAAAATTTCATGTGCATAATAATGCCATAAAATCCGCCTGATTTAGGGACCCGCTATAAAGCTATACAGCGGGTCATAAATCAGGCACATTCTAGCGCTAGGGCGACATTTCTGGATCAGGTAAACCACTTTGAAAGTGCTCTACCTGTTCCAACTGTAATGCGCCGAGAAATGTCGTAGTGAAGCTATAAATATGTAGCTTCGCTATGGTTTTATCGCACCCCGCCTCCTGCACGTCCACCCTCTCCCCCGAGATCGGGCGCATTACAAAGTGACGCAGGTGTGTCCCATAGTGGCGTGCGGACGATTTAAAAATGTATAAACGGGCTGCGCCTGATCTCGGGCAGAAAAAAACATCAGATATCTGGAGCAGCCTCGTTCTTACATACACTATTAAAAATTACAACTCGTCCCGTTAAAAATAAGCCCTCACACAGCTCAGGGGGGAAATAAAAATGTTTTGGTTCTTGGAAGATGAGAATAAAAAAAAGTGAAACAACCATGAATGTTGGGGAGAATAAGAGGTTAAATCCGGGGTGTAAAGCGCTGAATGCGGTTGTGTCCATGCTCCAAGTGTCCTTCTCCCCCTGGCAGCGGGTGTGAGCTGTAATGTGTATGGAGGGGGAACAGCGCCTACTCCGGCCTGACATTGTCCTGTACATGGATGTGACCGGTCAGGAAGAAGTCCCTGCTCACTTACCCGGCCATGCTCCCGCTGCTGCTCCTGTCTCCCGGCGCGTGCGTCCCCGCTACCTAGGGCGCGCGCGCTCCGGCTCTGTTAAATTTAAAGGGCCAGCGCACCGGTAACTGGGTATTGCCGGCCGCTGCCTTTATTTAAGCCTGCCTCTTCCTGATGCCCTTGCCGGATCTTTAGTGCCATTAGCCTACTGAGAAAGCGTTCCTGAAGTCTTGTTCTGATCACTGTGTACCGTACCGTTTGCTTCCGTCCCTCGACCACGAATCTTGCCGCCTGCCCTGACCTTCCTGCCTGTCCCCGACTACGAGCCTGTCTTCTGATTTTGTACCACGCTACACCTCGGCTGCCTCCGCAAGCAAGTCACGTCAGGGGTAGCGACCTGGTAGCAATCCGCCGCAGCAAGTCCATCCCGCTTTGCAACGGGTTCTGGTGAAAACCGGGACCTACTTAGATTCCGCTCCCTGGCGCGGCTACTACCATCGCTTGCGGTTGTCCAGTGGATCCACTACCTCCAACCGTGACAGTAAGATCCGGCCATGGATCCCGCCAAGGTGCCTCTGCACAGCGTCGCTGATCTAACCATCATCGTGGCGCAGCAATCCCAGCAGATCGCTCAGCAGGCCCAGCAACTCAGCCATCTCTCCGCCATGATGCAGCAGCTCCTGGCCACCCAGCAGCAACTACCCGCTCCTGTGGCTTCCGCTGTTCCTTCAGCTTCTGCACCGGCTGCTGGTCCAAGGCTTCCTCTGTCTATAGCATATGAATTGATTGAACCGTGGTAAAAATTTATAAAGCTTTAATAGAATAATCTTTAAAAGAACATATATCCTCTGACATTTAAACCATACAACATAGTCCATCAGACACAGATATAGAAAATGGCAAGATACTCAGGTTTACAGTTGCGGCCGCCTGTGCCGTTCGATATATGAGTCCATCAAAAAGCTCCCAGCACGGTGAGCAGGAGACGCCGACCTCAGAGCGAAGACCGACGCACAGCAAGCGCGACGTTTCGGGGAAGCTCCTCCCCTTCCTCAAGCATGAAGCGTCACAGAGTATCTCCTACCTTAAAAAGGTAAGTGAGATCGTTAACCCTTACAACACTAACCTAACATTATTAAAACATTCTAAGGTTAATACAAAATACAAGGATTCCATACGTGCAATAGCAACAATGTAGTCTACATGTTGAAGTGCCCGTGTGGGTTGGTGTACGTTGGCCAGACTACGAGAGCAATCAAGATTAGGATTAATGAACATAAGGCAGCTATCAGACTGGCCAAAAGACAGGGCGTTGAACCTAAAAATCCTACTGGTGATCTGGAGCATAAAATATTGTTTGGTGAGACGTCTGTTGCTAGACATTTTGTGGAAGCCCGACATGATATATATGAGCTGCGGTGGTGTGTGCTGGAAATAATCTGGGCTAATGAAAAATCGCTAGTTGTAAATCAGCTGCTTAAAAAAGAAGCTTACTGGATTGCCACCCTCGAATCACTCACCCCCAACGGATTGAATGAGTGTTTTAACCTTAGAATGTTTTTATAATGTTAGGTTAGTGTTGTAAGGGTTAACGATCTCACTTACCTTTTTAAGGGAGGAGATACTCTGTGACGCTTCATGCTTGAGGAAGGGGAGGAGCTTCCTTGAAACGTCGCGTTTGCTGTGCGTCAGTCTTCGCTATGAGGTCGGCGTCTCCTGCTCACCGTGCTGGGAGCTTTTTGATGGATTTTATCACAAACATATCCTTTTGTTTAGTAACTTCTTGTATATGCACCGCATTGGTCTATGTGAGCTTTCCACCTCTCACATCTACGTACACTTATAGGCAATGACCAAACAATAGTAACTTTTTCTTACTTTAATAACGTATATAGGAATACAGGTTAAAATCCATAGGAAAAAGGTGCAATACTTATTAAATCGTCCATAGTAGGTACTTTAGAAGATAGTTGAGGAATAGCGGGAGGCCGCGAGCCGCCCGCACACCGTGCGACGTTTCGAAGTTTGAACTTCTTTTTCAAGCATGCGCAGTATAGCAAGTACGTAACTTAAGGACCTTTCCGTGAGACAGACAAACATGTTATAAAAACACTCTCATTTCCAACTTTTCGTTTAACCCTTTTGGACTTAGAGCATCTAATGTAGTAATCCAATATATCTCTCTTTTAATTAAGAATTCGTTATTTGTTATATCTATTTGTGTTTTAACCCTTTCCAATACGCACCATCTCAGCTCCGACACTCTATGTTGAGCTTCATAGAAGTGACGTGCCACTGTGTTTTCATCAAACCTGTTCTGCAGTTCTTTTCTTTCTCCCTGATTCTCCCCCATTTTTTCTTTCTTTTGCTTATATAATCTAATTGCAGATCTATGTTCGTTTAGTCTTATTCTTATTTGTCTGCTGGTTTGACCTACATATGGTTTGCCACATGGGCACTTTATTAAATAGATAACCGAACTGCTACTGCATGTGTGATATCCATACATTTCTATGGGGATGCCTTGTGTGGGATGACTGATGGTAGAGCCTTTAATAATACTACTACAATTTTGGCAATTTAGACATGGGAAAGTGCCTCTTTTTTCTGTTTTTAATCTCAACTGTTGATCCTCTTTACCTTTTCTTAAGTCTGAATGTACAAAATTTTGTCCCAATGTTCGACCCTTACGGTAAATATAAAATGGTCGTTCTTTAAATAGATTGCCATATTGTGGATCAAATTTTAATAATTCCCAATATTTATGAATCCCTTTTTGGACCATACCAGCATGTCTGTCATAGGTAGTCACCATAGCCAGGGCCGTCTTAACAGCATTATGGGCCCCTGGGCAGAGCTGTTTACTGGGCCCCCCAACCAATATTTATCAATACTATCTAATTAATTAGGATGTTTCTGTTGCACTTTAGCAACCAAACAGAGATCATAGAGGCCAATCAGAGCTTAGCTTTTAATTCTTTTGAACAGTAAATAAAATGAAAGCTGAGTTCTGAATGGTTGCTAACAAAAACAAATTATTAGACCATTTTGATAAATAAGGCCCACCATGCTTAACCCCTAAAATCAATGACGCAGCTGTTTGAGGACTTGCTTTATGCGGGAGAAGCTGTATTTTGGGGGGGGAGTAGTTTGAGTTTACATTTAAATTACTGCATAGTTCTTTAAAAAAAAAATGTCAGCACGAACAGAAAAAAAGTGCTTTTCTGCTTTTTATTTTTTAAATTTTTTTTATACCATTCACATTTTACACTAAATAAACCCCTTACATTAATTTTAAAGTTTATTACGGTCATATGGATACAAATATTTGTAAGGTTTTTTATGTAATATTATGCACAATTTAACTATTTTTATTTTTATACATTTTTTTTAATTTTTTTCTTTTTTTTAATCCCATTCAGGGATAACTTTTTGAAGTTCTTGAATGGCAGGGACCAGATGAAGCCTCTGATCACCACCATTTAACCCTTTCATTGTGAGGTCCATGACTGCAGCATAATCAAAGGGGATTCCGGGGCTCCTCGGATCACTGGGACTCCTGCTGACCGATGGAGCCTGAGGGATATCTATGCAGTCAGCCCTGGGGACCTAGAGTAGCCCCAGTTCTGTCTGTAAGTTGCTGTCAGGGCCGCGTGGGTGTTATTTCCAACAACAGCCTTTTTCCCATACTGATACATAGTGTAATGTATTATCATACAGAAGTATAATGTTTTTGCCTACAGGAGTGTGCTAAAACATTATGAGTGTAAAAAAAAAAAGAAAAAGTGTAAAAATAATTATCCCTCAATGGGAATAAAAAAAACCTATAAAACAAAGTATAAAAAAAAATAAAAATACATTTTTAATTAAAAAATTATTGTGCATAAATTCCCACACAAATTAAAACCCCGAACCCTATTAGGTATCCACACGCCCGTAAATAACATTTTAGAATTAACAGGTTATTTATTGTGAAATGGTATAAAAAAAAATGTAAAAAAAATGCAAAAACACTTATGTTCACGCTGAAAAAATTTTGGGTTTTAAAAAAATTATGCAGTAATTTATATGTAAACGACTCGCCCAAAAATACAATTTCCCCCACTTAAAAAAAAATTTTCCTCTACAACTGCGCTTTTAGAAAAAATAAAAGTTGTGACTGTTGAAATGCAGGGAGGCAAAAATATAAAATGTAGTTGTGTCATTAAAGGGGTTGTCTCACTACATTGATTCCTCTTACTCAGTCCTGTTTTCTTTGGCTTTACTTTGAATTCAGGGGATGTTTACTGGCTTCCACTAGGCTGCAGGAGAAGCCAAGTCTGTAGCTATAGCAACCAGCGCTGGCAGACTATCATGAGAGATCACACAGGTCTGTAGCTATAGCAACCAGTGCTGGCAGCTTATCAGGAGAGATCACACAGGTCTGTAGCTATAGCGACCAGTTCTGGCAGCCTATCATGAGAGATAGGTTTGTAGCTATAGCAACCAGTACTGGCAGCCTATCAGGAGAGATCACACAGGCCCTGTAGCTATAGCAACCAGTGCTGGCAGCCTATCAGGAGAGATTGAACAGGTCTTACTATAGCAACCAGTGCTGACAGACTATCAGGAGAGATTGAACAGGTCTGTAGCTTGCAACCAGTGCTGACAGACTATCAGGAGAGATTGAACAGGTCTGTAGCTATAGCAATAGTGCTGACAGACTATCAGGAGAGATTGAACAGGTCCTGTAGCTATTAGCACCAGCGCTGGCAGCCTATCAGGAGAGTTGAACGGGGTCTGTAGCTATAGCGACCAGTGCTGGCAGCCTATCAGGAGAGATTGAACAGGTCTGTAGCTATAGCGACCAGTGCTGGCAGCCTATCAGGAGAGGTCGAAACAGGTCTGTAGCTATACCCAAACCATTTGCTGGCAACCTATCAGGAGAGATCACACAGGTCTGTAGCTATAGCAACCAGTGCTGGCAGCATATCAGGAGAGATTGAACAGGTCTGTAGCTATAGCGACCTGAGGAGCTGATGCAGCCCACACAAGAGGGGATGTCTAGGAATAGGTAGGACACGGGTTAATGGACACATATTGCAAAGTGACTTGTTTTTGCAAGATCTTTAACATAAAAAGCAGCGATCCCTGGAGTGAGACGACACCCTTTAAAGGCCTTTTCAGGCCCCAGGGGCTTAATGGTTTAACGTCATTTTTTCTTTATTTAAATAAAGTGTTTTTTATTGGGGAAATGGTTTTGTGCAGATTTTTTTTCTTTTAATTTTGTCATTTACTTTTTTTTTTTTTAATTCCCAATCTGTGATTAGGATTTTGTGGGATCTCATGGCACGGACGGCTGAGCACCTGCTGCATCATATCACAGCTTTATGTGATCAGCCACCCTGTGCCCCAGGCATGCAGCGTCTATAGAACCATGAGACTGTGTGTATCTGGGGGCACAGGGGTGACCACATGGGTTGTTATATGATGCGCATTTCTAGCCGTCCTGACCGGGGTCACTGCCCCATAGAGCCCCCGATCTCTCTGTGCGGAAACCCGGGGCCCAGAGGACTCTGCTGCAGCTGAAGTCACTGACGGTGGCCACAGCGAGGGACCGGAGAAATTAACGGAGGGGAGGGAGAACGTCATGAGGGGGAGGGAGGAGGAACATCAAGGAATTGAGTTACACTCCCTGCGGGGAGGAAATCGGACAGAGGGGGGATGTGATGCACCCTGGCCCATTCAGCCCGAGTTACTGCACGCAGGCCGACGGAGAAAAGGAAGCAAAACGCAGCAGCCTCGATGTTTTAGTACAGCGACATGCGTGCTTCACTGAGTCCTGGCAGGCCCCTTATCTCCCGGGGGCCCCCGGGCAGTGGCCTACCTGGCCCAATGGGAGAGACGGCCCTGACCATAGCTATTCTGTTGTTTTTTTCTTTTTTATATGGAGTTAGCAATTCTTGCCTGCTTTTTTGCAATACCTCTTCACCTGTTTTTTTCAACTGTTCTCTATCATAGCCTCGTCTTACAAATGTATCTGTAATTTTTGACATTTGTTTCAAATATGTAGTGTCATCTGAACAGATTCGTCTGGCACGCATATATCCCCCCTTTGGTATAGCTTGAAAACTTTCGTGGATGACATTGTTTCTGTCAGTATTTTTAGAAAAAACACTTGTTTTCAGTGTATCACCATGTTTTGTTATATTAACATCTAGATAATCAATACTTTATTGGTCTTTAGTGATTGAAAATTCTATAAGGCGATGTAGACTCTTGATATAGGTGACAAATTCTTCAAGTTGGATCTCTGTGCCAGTCCAGAGGACAAACACGTCATCCAAAAATCTATTCCATATTTTAATATATTGTGCAAATTCATAATGAATAATGGACTTCTTCTCTAAATCAGACATGAATAGATTAGCAAAACTAGGCCCTATTGGCGACCCCATCGAAGTCCCTTGGAGCTGTAAATAATATGTTTCCCCAAACCGGAAATAATTTTTCTTTAGAATTACCTCCAATAGAGACATTACAAATGCAATCTGTTGGTTACTAAGGGTATCATCCTCATTGAGAGCTTCTCTAACTGCGATCATTCCATCTTCAATGGTATGTTTAAAAAAAGTTTTATTTTATTGGGATAAAGTTATCTCTGTACATCTGATATCGGCAATATTTCTTAGAAACTGCCCTGTGTCCCTCAAATTATGAGTATCCCTTTTAACCATTTTTTGTAAAAACGTATCCACGTAATTTACAGTAGATTCAAATATGGAATTCACCCCGGATACGATAGGACGACGCGGAGGTGATTCCATACATTTGTGAATTTTTGGGACTAGATAAAGTACAGGTACTCTAGGGGAATTGTTAACCAATGCATTTTTTTCATTTCTGTATGATCCTTGACGTTTTGCTTCTTGTACAGGATTCAATATTCTATTTTAAAATTTCCCTAGTAGTTTTTTTTTATTTGCTTTACACAGGCTTTTTTCCAAAATTTGTGTTTACCTAGCTTCTTCCAAATATTGCATTTAACTCATAATGACAGTGGCACCCCCCCCTTGTCTGCTTTTTTTATAATTATTTCTGGGTCTTTTTTTTTTTTTTTTAAATTCAAAAAAGAGGTTCATTAAAAACCGCATGAATACAATCGTATTAACTTGATAACAAAAGATCACCCTTTTATCAAAATATCGCGAAAATGGTTACATGATCGACAGTCAGAAATCAAACACGTTTGGAGCAAAAATTCAAACAGAAATTACAGTCGTAAAGCACAATCAATTGGGTTGTGTTCTCTAAAATTTGAAAGCCCATCGCCCATAAGGGGGAGTTTCTCCCAATCAGGGTGCAATTTTAAAACAGATTCGGTAGCCTTAGTTTGACAAGCTATAAAAATTAGGCACCATTCATTATCCCAAAAACAAAACAGGTTGGGCTCAACAATAGTAGTAAAAAGAAACAATAAATCCAAAAGGGAAAGGGGGGCCGGTTTGGTCTTTACCGGGAAAAAGGAGAAGACAGAAATTTTGTCACCAAACACTATCCCAACAAGCAAAAGGTGAACATGAGGGTGGGAAATAAAGGGTCACCAAAACAAAAGGAGGTCAGTATAGATCAACTGACAGAAACTTAACCAGTCCTTTCCCCAATTTGAAGGTGTCTTAATTCTAATTGGTGACGGCCGTTCTCTTCATTGGGCCAGGTAGGCCACTGCCCCCGGGGGCCCCTTGAGATAAAGGGGGCCCTGCCAGGGAGTCAGTGTAAGCACAGGCATGTCGCCTGTTACTTAAAAACATCAAAAGGCTGCTGCCCTCTTTTGCTTCCTTCATTCCTGTTTTTTGGAGTAAAAGGAAGACTGAAAATGAGGCAGCACATCACCCCCCTGCCTCCTCCCAAGGGAAGTGTAACCTCAATCTCCTTGTTGCTCCCTGCTCCCCCTCATGCGTCCCACTCCGGCTCCGTGTCCCGGGTCACCTCGCTGGTGGCCCAGTTTAGTGACTTCAGACGCAGAAAGGGGTCCCATGGGACCCGGGGCTCCGCAACAGAAGAAGTACAGGGCTCTATGGGGCAGGGGAACCCCGGGTCAGGACGGATTATGAGCACTCTGCATCATATAAACAACTCCATGTGGTCACCCAGGGACCAGAAGACTAAACCCAGTTTCCCCCCAAATTTGAAGGTGTAATCTAATTGTGGGACTTCTAAGCCCTTCCAAAGCTTTTGAAAATGGATTCTCGCGCCAGCCAGGGAGAAAGACGGTTCACTTGGACCTCCATATCTCGGGGATGACCATTTTCTGCCAGGGGGATTTAATTTTGAGGTTGAGGGGAAAAACCCCCGGGACCCCCCAGGGGGAATTTT
>JAODAL010041916.1:0-35380 GCA_025379985.1 Phyllomedusa bahiana
TGGGGGAAAGTGAATTTTAAAAAGCACCATTTCACGGAAGTGGTCGAGGGTATGAAAAGGGACAGGAAAAAAAAATTCCAAAAAAATGGGAATCCCGCAAGAGAACAGTGACCGGACCTCTATCCCCTGATGAAGCCAGGTTAGGTGGTGAAACATGTTGGGGAGGTCAGGCATAACTTTTTAAATTGTGATTTCTCACCTCTGTCTACAGTGTCACCCGCTGCAGAGGGTCTGACAAGGAAACCTTATTTGTTTTATGTCCATTGGATTAGGGATGAATGCCCAAGTAGGATGCTTGGGATCCCTTACTGGAGTTAGTAAATTACTGTATATATAAGGTTCTCCTGTTAATAGGTGGTGGTCCACCAGACTTGATAATAGAAAAGGTAATAGATGCTTGGGATCCCTTACTGGAGTTAGTAAATTACTGGATATATAAGGTTCTCCTGTTAATAGGTGGTGCTCCACCAGACTTGATAATAGAAAAGGAGTTATTTCTTCACAATTAGAAAGGGATAATTGAGAGGTTAGAAATCAGGTTTTTAAATAGTGTGTAAAGAGGTTAAGTGTTATATATAATAAAAGTTACGTTTTAGTGTTTTATAGATTGAGAACTGATAGAGTTTAAGTTTGCCTATGGCAAAATAGTAAATATAGGGCACACATCATTTGACAGTTTGACGAATGATACCCACCCTTTACTACTGACGAGTTTTAAGCCTTAGAGCTCTGTAGCCTTGTGCACTACAGATTATAAACCTCCTACGGTCATGTTACTATAACAGGAATAGCTATGAATAGCAAAGCTGATCTTTTAAGCACTGCTGTAGAACCACCATAGTCTGAACATGAAGTGTAAGTCTGAAGCTGCCCGTGGATCTGTGAAACAGCATGGTGAGAAAACCTCTTTAATTGCTGTTACTTATGCTGCTGTTTTAGTTTATTGGAATTAGGTGGTGGGGCCCCATCCTGTTTGGCAATGGGGCCCTATGACTTCTAGTTGTGCCCCAGTGAAGGGAAATGAGGCAGATGATCTGAGTTCTATAAGCCTAATAGATTGACGTAACAAATTATGGCCAGCAAGCCTATGAACCTACATTCAGAAACTGCAGGTCTGAACAATTAAACAAAAAAAGAGGCAATTCAATATAAACTGAAACAGAAAAGGAGTGAAAGTAAAAGCGGAGGTAAAGAACAAGCAAAGTGGGAGATCACAGGGAGAAACCAACATGGCTGCTTAGAAATATCAAACACAGGATATGTAACATCATGGATCAAGATAAGGCGATCCCCAAAAAATAAAAAAGAGAGGAAACACAAAGAGGATCCGTATTCATAGAATAAAAATTAAGTCCATCCCCGAGAAAGCGAAAAAGGGAGGTATTGAAAACTATATGCAAGTTTCTCAAGACAAATTATTTGTCAGGACGTGGCACTATTCCTCATAATGGATTATTTCAATAAACCTTTCAACAATAGTCCTAGGATCTGGGGAATGCCAAAGCCTCAGTGTCACAGTTCTAAGACTTGAATATTCACTTCCATTGTTCTTCACTGTTGTTTCTCTGATTGAATACAGATCGGAAAAAAAGCTTTGTAAGAAGACGTAGAATAAGACGCAAACACAAATCTGAAGTCGCTACTATTGGGACATACTTCATATGGACTATCCCTACCTGCTAGTTAGAAGAGGTAATGAGTATTTTGCTGTGGAGGTAACTGTGCAACACTACATCCAGAGGAAGTGACCCTAAAAAAGATTTTTACTTCTGAACCTAGGGCGACACGTAAGAACTAGAGATGAGCGAACAGTAAAATGTTCGAGTCCAACTTCGAACTGTAGTGGTGCTCGGTTCAAGGTTCGATTAGAACTCGAACCCCATTAAAGTCATTGGGAGAAGATATTCTGGTTAATTTTTATACCTTTGCAGGAACACACTACCTTTCAAGAGAGTGAAGGGACTCTACAATACAGGTAGCAAGCACCAGCCCTTCAAACTCTACAGGAATAAACAGGGGTTCATTTGGTCAAAAAGGCAAAACTTTTAAAGTTTTAGGCTTTGATATAAAGGTACAGTGTTTAGTTATAAAAATTACAAAATCAAAGACATTCATAAAAAATAACGCGCACAACAGTATTTAAGTAGGGAGGGATAAAATTATGAAAAACAGACCTTTACCGATTAGATTGGTGCAATGTCCTACTAAAGAGCACAAACAGACAGATCTGAACTCAGTGGCAGCTCCTGGTTCTGACCCCAGTTTGTGACAACCCCAGAACTTTAAAATCTCCTCAGCGCCTCCTCCTACTAAGGTCACAGAGAGGAATAATCAATTATATGTAGGGGACACTAAGCCATAATTCCAGCTTGTGTCATAATTCCTTTTAGGAGTCTCCTGGCCAAAAATTATGACCGCCAAATTCCCAAGCATAAATTAACCAACCTAGACACACCAAATATAAATGTGATAGATTCATAACTTGGGCCGATATTCCATTCTGTGCCTTCTTGAAGCCGAAAATCCTAACATTTGATATAGGAGGAGTGGCTGGGTTCCTTAGTCATAATCCCATGAATGAGTTCCGAAAAGCATGGATTATGGAAAAGATTTGCTTGATGTATAATTTTTCTTTTGTCTAGATTCCATATGCTTAATTACCTAGAGGTCCGTATGATGGATAGTCTGCCTGTACTACCCATTTTCATGCTTTCTCTTACCCATGTCGATTAATTGGAAAAGCTGCAAATTCTAAGTGTTCCCTTTCAGGGATCCATGTTGTAAGATTACAATAAAGTAAAACAGATATAATGCATCACAAACAATAAAAAAAAAAACTCATTAAAAAATAGTTCCCATAAAAAGCTATGACACAACAAACATAATATTTATATACAGAACAATGAAGAAACCATTTAATTCCCAGAACTGTTTTCCTTACGCCTACCTCAAACATTTATGGCATATAGACAGCAGAATATGGGACCTCTTACCCCTCATCCTTGTTTTGACCATTTTGCTGTGGCCCCACATGAACCACTCTTTCCATCAACGTAAGTTCTGAGAACATTCGATCACGCTCACTCGGCTGTTCTCAGAAGTCCCATAGAAGAAAATGGAGAGAGACACTTATGCTCAGCCAACTCTCCATAACTGGCACAGATGAAGATGTGGAGAAGAGAGAACCCTGTTCTTAAAGGGTTTTTCTCACCACAATAATTATCCTTTAATATGTAGGGAAAGGTAAATGAAGACAATTACCAAATACATTGCTGTGTTGATATTTCCTTTTAGAACACACACGTTTCTCTGGTTACCGACCACCTCTCCTGCTCTCTGTTATCTCTCATTGCTATAAGCTGCCTCACTCCAACCAAGGTGAGTCACCTCCTGCAGAGTCTTATCTCTGGCAACCCTTTGTTTACTTAACTAAATGAGAAGCTTTCACTCTTTAGAGCTCAGTAGCCTTGTGTACTATATATTCTAAACCTCCTGCACTCATTCCAGTGTAACAGGAATAGCTAGAAACAGCAGAGCTGATATGTCAGTCGCTGCTATAGGCCCACACATAGCTTAACCAGTAAGTGTGAGTCTGAAGCTGGCGCTGGCTCTGTGAAACTGTGTGGTGAGACAACCCCTTTAAGGGACTTGCTCCCATTAGAAATGTACGGCATATCTCTCTATATGCCGTAAATATCTGAGATGGGAAAAACTTTGAACCAAAATTTGTACATTTCTTTTATAACCATTGTGGCCTGATTAGCTGCACCTTTCATGTGAAAAAATAATATTTACATCCATCCTGCGCTGTTTAACCCCTTAGACGCCGCAGGAAACACGGCCGCAGCGTCTAAATTCTAAATGAATGAGACACGGTGCTGCGCGGAAAGATTGCTGTGTTCCCATCACGTAGCATGGCAGCTGGAAGCCTTCTGAAGGCTTCCATTGCCGCCATGTTTTCTGTTTTACTACTTCCTGCCTCAGACAGGAAGTAGAAAAACCGCCATCTTTGTTCACCCTAATGCATTGTCTATACTATGCATTAGGCTGTATAAACGATCACGTCCCCTAGTGGTGAAGCGCCCTAGGGGGACTCAAAGTTATGATCATTAACCCCTTACTGACATACTGTATGACATATGAGTACATCATAGTGTTAGTAAGGGGCTTTGTAGCTGGATCGCAGCACAATCCCGCTACATAGTCGGCAGGTATCAGCTGCTAATTCCAGCTAACACCTGTCAGTAACAGCGCAGGATGGAGCCGACTCCATCCCGTTGTTTAACCCTTTAGACTGTTGAACCCCTTAGCCTAAATGAATGAGAAACGGTGGCGCGCACTGTTTCTCACTCCAAAGCTGGAAGGCTTCCATTGCCACCATGTTTTCTGTTGTACTACTTCCGCTAGGGAGACTCAAAGTAACAGCTAAAGAAAAAAAAAATTAAAGTGTGAAAAAAAAATATTAAAAGTTCAACTCACCCCCCTTTTGGCAATTTAAAAATGAAAAAACTCAAATAACAAAAAAGTTACACATATTTATTGTCGCTGCGTCCGTAAATGTCCGATCTATTAAAACTAGTCTGAACTCTGTAGAACAAAAAAATTCCAAATGCCAAAATTGCGTTTTTTTTGGTCATTTCACATGCCCTAAAACTGGGATAAAAGTGATAAAAAAATTGCATATATTCCAAACTGGCAGCAATAAAAAGTACATTTCAGCTCGCAAAAAATGCCGCCTCACTCAAGTCTGTAGGTCTCGGTACAAAAAAAAATGTTATTGGTCGCAGAATATGGCACCACAGCAAAAAATTTTAAAAAAGAAAATATTATGAATTTTTTTTACGGTACCAAAACATAACAAAAACCCTACATGTTTGGATTTGCCGGATGTGAATCAACCTGTAGAATTCAGATAACGCATCATTTCTACCAAAGATTGAACGCCGTAAAAGCAAAACTCCCGCAAACATGGCGCAAGTACATTCTTTTCACATTTTGCTCACTTTTTTTTGCGGTTTCCCAGTATATTCTATGGTAATATGAATGACACCATTAGAGAGGGCATCTTGTTCCGCAAAATAAAAGCCCTCATATGTCTAGGTAGGTGGAAAAATAAAAATGTTATGGCTCTGGGAAGGCGGGGAGGGAAAAAATGGACGTGGCAAAAAATATATATATAGGCCTCGGTGTTAAAGGGGATGTCTCACTACATGGATTCATCTCACCTCAGTCCTAGTTTCTTGCTTTCACTTTGAATTCAGGGGCATGTTTACTGGCTTCTAATAGGCTGCAGTAGAAGCCAGGTCTGTAGCTATAGCAACCAGCACTGGCAGCCTATCAGGAGAGATTGACCAGGTCTGTAGCTATAGCGACCAGTGCTGGCAGCCTATCAGGAGAGTGGAACAGGTCTGTAGCTATAGCAACCAGTGTTGGCAGCCTATCAGGAGAGATCAAACAGGTCTGTAACTATAACAACCAGTGCTGGCAGCCTATCAGAGATCAAAAAGGTCTGTAGCTATAGCAACCAGTGCTGGCAGCCTATCATGAGAGAGCAAATAGGTCTGTAGCTATAGCAACCAGCGCTGGCAGCCTATTCTGAGAGATCAAACAGGTCTGTATCTATAGCAACCAGTGCTGGCAGCCTATCAGGAGAGAGCAAACAGGTCTGTAGCTATAGCAACCAGCGCTGGCAGACTATCAGGAGAGATTGAACAGGTCTGTAGCTATAGCGACCAGTGCTGGCAGCCTATCAGGAGTGATTGAACAGGTCTGTAGCTATAGTGACCAGTGCTGGCAGCCTATCAGGAGGGATCAAACAGGTCTGTAGCTATAGCAACCAGCGCTGGCAGCCTATCAGGAGGGATTGAACAGGTTTGTAGCTATAGTGACCTGAGGAGCTGATGCAGCCCATACAAGAGAATATCTAGGAATAGGTAGGACACTGGTAATGGACACATATTGCAAAGTGACTTGTTTTTGCAAGATCTTTAACATAATAAGCAGCAATCCTTGTAGTGAGACAACCCCTTTAAGGGGTTAAGATTTGCTAACATTGGATAATATTATGAAGATATTATCGTAACTACTGTTATAGAAAATGACTCTTTAGTTTGGTCAATGATTTTGCTGGATTTAACCTCCTAATAAACACATTGTAAAGATAAATCCCATCTCTAGGCACGAGGCCAGCTGTCCAGCAAATGTGGAAAAATCACTTTAGTATTATGACTTTCAAAAGCTCTTCTGGTGACTTAACATCAGCTTCCCACACATTCCCAGCTTGCACCATCCAACGTCTTTCGGAGATTGCACAATTTTTCAGTCACTTCAGATGTATCCCAAACACTGGGACCCGTGACTGACGGCGTAAGAAATGCTTGTTCGTTTACACAGCTAAGTAGCGAAAGGATTATTGTCAGGGTCATTTTAGGCAAATCACCCATAGGATAGTGACTAGGTCACGTCAAGTTTATTGAGCCACTTATGAAATGAAAAAATGAAATCTAAGTAAATCCAAACAAATCTTTCCAGGGGTATTCCCATTTCATTCATTGGCTTTAAACATGGAGGCAAAGGAAAATAAAAGAGTATTACCAAATACATTGCTGTTCTGATTTTTCTTCCTTTCATAATTAGAGCAGTTCTTATCTCCTGCTTGTTTACAAAAGGTTTCCTAGGTTTCCAACCATCTCTATCTGCTCTGGCAGTGGTCAGGATAGGGATGTCACTCCCTGCTGTGTCTTATCAGCAGCACGGGAGATTACGCATTGCTGTTCTGATTTTGCTTCCTTTCATAATTAGAGCAGTTCTTATCTCTTGCTTGTTTACAAAAGGTTTCCTAGGTTTCCAACCACCTCTATCTGCTCTGGCAGTGGTCAGGATAGTGATGTCACTCCCTGCTGTGTCTTATCAGCAGAACAGGAGCTTACTCATCTTTCTTAGGGTGCTTTCACACGGTGCGTTTTTGATGCTTTGTAACGCGTTTTTGATGCTTTTTTTGTGCAGCAGTGTACATCATTAATTGCTGTGCACAAAATCACGTCAAAAACATGTCAAAAACGCACCATGTGAAAGCACCCTTACTGACAACTTTAACCTTTTAGAGCTATGTAGCCTTGTGCTCTGCTCTGTAGCCTAGTGCCCTTCCACTAAAAATTAAAAAAAAAAAAACCCACAAAGGAATATTTACTAAAAAAAACACAAGAAAAGGCCATACACAGTGGCGTAACTACCGGGGTAGCAGGGGTAGCAGTTGCTACGGGGCCCCTGCGCTTAGGGGGGCCTAAGGCAGGCCCCTTTAGCTACCTAAACCCTACCTATATGGCCCCTATAGCCCACCTAACCCCTGTCTACCTGTATGGCTCCATATAGGGTAAACCCCAAAAAATGTGCCTAATGGGGGGACTCCCCATTTTGGGTACCTAAACCCCTTTCCCATTTGGGGCCCCAAATATCCTAAACTAACCCTGCCCGCCTAAATGGGGCCCCCAAAAAAGCCAGGGGGGGAGGTGCTTGGAAAAATCAGGAAAAACCTAAGATATTTGTGTCTAAATTTTTGCGGGGCAAGTGGTTTGGGAGATGTCATTTAAGATGGCGGGAAACCCCTTTTGGGGGGAACCCGGGTGCAGAAAAAAAAAGAGGAAAAATCAACGAATGGTCAGGGAAAGTTTACCGTGAGTCACCAGATGTAACTGCACGTAATCACTTTTAATTTTGCAGAGCCTTGTGTACAATGCGGGCCCACCAAGTTTATGGACACTGTATGGAGGGGAATATAAAAGTCTTTCAAAACCCGTTACACTGGTGTCTACCACAAAATGGTCAACTGAAAGGAGGGTTTAAAATACATCTGCAGGGGGTGGGGTACACTGCTGTCTACCACGAAATTTTGGCCCCTGTATGGGGCTAAAAAACATCTGCAGAGCCTGTTACCCCTGCTTTTCCCCACCCCCATATGGGCACTGTTTTGGTGGTTTAAAATAAAAGTCTGCAGAGGCCCCGTGTATACTGGTGTCCCACCACTATATGGTCCTGTATGGGGCTAATAACAGTCTCGAGGAAACCTGTGTACAAATGCTGTCCCACCACTAAATGGTCAATGTATGGGGCTAATTTACAGTCTTTCAAGCCTTTTTACATTTTGGGGTTTTACCCCTTTTATGGTCACTGTAGGGGCTAATAAAACGTCTGCCCGAGCCTGTGTACCCCCTGGTCTACCCCATATGGTCATGTATGTGGTTTTAAATTTCATCCCGCAGAGCCTGTGTACACTGGGGTTACCCACTAAAATGGCACTGTTTTGGAGGTAATATAATCTGCAGAGGGCCGTGTAACCCCCGGTGTCTACCACCTTTTTGGTACCCTTTTTTGGAGGTAATATTCAGTTGCAGAAGGGCCTTCTGTACACTGGGGTCAAACCCCCATAAAGGTCCCCTGTATGGTTGGGAAAAATACATCTACAAAGCCTGTGTACACTGGGTTCTAAACCCCTTTAAAGATCCCCGGATGGAGGTAATATAAGTTGCAGGCCCCGTTTAAAATTGGTTTTCTTCCACTATAAAGGGCACTGTATGGGGTTAAAAATACAGTCTGCAGAGCCCTGTGTACACTGCTGCCCACCACTATAATGGGGCACTGTATGGGGGGTAAATACAGTCTGAAAAGCCCCCCCGTAATTGGTGTTCACCTTTTATTGTCCCCTGTTTGGGGGTAATATAACCGTCCCCGCAGAGCCTGTGGACACGCTGTTCCCCCCACTATTTTGGTTTACGTAAGGGGGGAAAATACAGTCGGGGAGCCCTTTTGTTCACTAGTATTACACAAAAATGTCACTATATTATTTTTAATTTATTTTTATTTATTTTTTAGACAGTATTGGTCTTTTTGGGGACCCCGGAAACAGTAAAAGTGTAGGGTTATTTTTCAGTCACTATGGGGGGTTAAATTTGTGGTCTGTTTGGTGGTATAATCAGGTTTCCCTTTTGTAATTCGGGGTTATTGGTAAAAAATGGTTCTGGTATAGTGGGTTTTTATTGGGTGCAGTAAGATGGTGATATGTTTTGGTGAGGTATTTCCCCCCTTTATTATCAAAAAAAATCCCCAACAGCTTTTCCCGGTACATGGTTGTGGTCAGGGAAGGGGGGGGGGGGGGGGGCCCCTCCAAAAAATTTGCTATGGGGCCCGGCTTTCTCTAGTTAAACCCCCCCGGCCAACTGCAGTGCACCCGTTTCAAAAATCCCGGCAAAAAACCGCAACCTCCGTGCTGCCCGGGTTTCAGCTAGGGTAAAAGGGCAATTGCCCATACACCCCCATCCCCTAGGGGTGCGTGCCCACCCAAAAATAAAAACTGCACTAAAACAAACACCAATTCACTCCAGTATGCAGAAATGAAATGCACATGAAAGGGTGCTGGTTATGTAATAACATGTGGCGCACCATGCTCACTCCTAACCCCAAAAAACACCCAAAACCTTCCCAAATGGGGAACACGCCCCCCCTTCTCAAATGGGGGTGGCTGCCTGGGGGTATCACAAGTGTCCCCAAATCAGTAAGCTTCTTTTGGAGATTTCCATGTTTTTTGTATTGCCCTTTTTTTCAGGGGGGGTGCCCCTGGTAATGGTTGTGCTTTTGGGAAAAAATATTATATTTTATATAATATAATTATATTTTAATTATATATATTATAATTCTATATAAAATGCCCCAACCCTCCGTGGCCCCCCCAGGTTCACCTTGTGTTTTTTTTTAGAATTGGTTTTTTTTTTTTGGGGTGCAGAAATATAAAGGGGGGGAAAAATTTTTTGGGATATATTGGGTTTTAATCCCATATGGAGGAAAAGGAAACCTTTTTTTTGGTTTCCTGCACCCCGCCCCCTTTCACAGGGTTTTTTTATCAGTGCAGCTTGCCCAAAGGGTTGGGGTTCTTTTATTTCTTTTTTCTTTTGGTTTAAAGGAGGTCGGCTGACCCCGTGAGAGGCCTGGAATTTTTGGGTCTTTGAGAGGGAAAAAATAGCGTTTGGGACCAACCCCGAATTTTGAGATCACCCGTAAGCTTGGGGGGGGCCCTTTAAAAAATTTTTTTATCAAAAAAGTTTGGGGGAACTAAGAACTCAAAATTTTTTTTCAAAAACAGGTATACCGACAACCCCCCAAACTCCCCAAATACAGGGCAAAAAAAACATACGGAAAAAAAAAAAAAAAATGAAAAAATAGGTATTAGTTGTAATTGGGCCCCAAATTTTGCAAGATCGCAACCCATTCAAGGGGCGGCTACCTCAAAAAAAATGGGGGGGAGGAGGGGTCACGGGGTTTCCCCCAAAAAACAAAAAATTGGGAAAATAAAGATATATAAACCTAATTTTCAAATAATCAGAAACTCCTTCATATTTGGGGAAAATAATAAACTTGGGTTCACATCAAGGCCAGAAGGAATCCTGGTTTCTAAATAAAAAAATCGAACGTGACTCTCTGCTTAGTAACTTTCTACCTAAGTCCCCTCCTCTTACCAATATCATAACTTTCTCTATGCCCATGAACTAAAGACTACTCGTACCTCCCGAATGTATTTCCAAAAAATGGCGAGGCACTCCTAATTTGACTTTTAGGGAGCCCGGGGTACAACCCATGTATTGCACCTTGCAGACATCACTGCTCCTCTTTCCCACGGCTGGGTCCTTGATGAAGGCCCCTGCTATGGCCGAAACGTCGGACCATGAGAATATTCTCATTCATCTTTTTGTACATCTGAATGATTTTGGATTTTTGGATTCAATTAAATAAATAAATTGCGTCAGAAGTGCGTGGGTTTTGTATATTCTAGTTTAATAAAATAAAAATTCCATTGTAGCTTATTGGGTTTGGACGGGAAGTGTTTCCAATCCCCAACTTTAGCACTCACAAGTTAATGTTTTGTCCACATTTAAAAACCCTTTAATTTTAAAACCCTGATTATCCTTTATTTTTCTAAAATAAAAAAGGAAAGAAGGGATTGTAAAATGGGAGCTTTCCCCAGGGAAAAAACCCCAAGTTTTTCGTTTTTAACTATTCTGCAGATATCTGACACATACAGGTTGGCAATGGCAGATGGCTCTTAATAATTGCAATAGTTTTTCAGAAGCCCGGGGCATACACATGGAGAACGTTACTTGTTTAAAATTTGTTTATTTTCCTATTTATCCTCACTGGGATTTATTCTTTCCAATAAGCAAATCTCTCCTGTCTATTTTGCTTATTCTGTTCCTACCATAATAAGACTATTAGCATAATAGCCTCGCGACTTTAGTCTACTGCAAACATCCTGATCACATTGGACATATTGGGCGACATGTCTGATTTTTGGCATCCAGGCACGCATTAGTAGTGGATCCGCTGGGCCCCCAAAAAGCATGGGGAAAAGCCGGACCAGGGGCAGTTAAGTGGGCCGGGTTTTCACCAGACCCGCCCCAAGACGGTTGGGCATGCCGCGGCGGGATTCCACCAGGGCGCTACCCCTATACACTTCCTTTCGGGGTACCCAATGCAACCAGAACCGAATCGACAGGCAAACTCTTAGTCGGGGACGGGCCAAAAGGTCAGGGCAGGCAGCGAAGGTTCGTGGTCGAGAAACGTAAGCCGGAGAGACTGGTACACGGAAGTGGCAACCGGAACGTAATGAAGGCTTCCTCGCATGGGGTATGGGCACTATGGAATCGACGAGGACCAGGAAGAGGTGGAGCCTTAATATAGGGTCAGTGGCAGACATTCCCAATTAGCGGCGCGCTGGCCCTTTAAACTTGACAGAGCCGGCGCGCGCGCCCTAAGGAGCGGGTACGCACGCCCTGGCCGGGAGCAGAAGCAGGAGCGTGGTCCGGTGTGAGAGGACGCCTGCGGGTGCGCCTGTGGATAGCGGCATCACCCGCCCCAGGCGCAGAGGGACATGCCAGGACATGCCGGCGCTACTCGTACCCCCCCCCCCCCCCCTTCGGTCTCCCCCTTCTTTTGCCCTGAAGAAATCTCTGGAGTAATCCTTGGTCCATGATGTTGTCCTCCGGCTCCCAAGATCGCTCCTCGGGCCCGAACCCCTTCCAATCAATAAGGAAATAACGTTGCCCCTTGATCTTTTTCATGGCCAGGATTTCCTTCACGGCAAAGACATCCGAAGTATCGGCCACCGGGGCGGGAGGTGACACCTTCCGGGAATATCTGTTCCAGATAACTGGTTTAAGCAGGGAAACATGGAAGGAATTCGGAATTCGCATCGAGGGGGGAAGCCGGAGCTTGTAGGCCACCGGGTTGATTTTCTTCAGGGCCTCAAAAGGACTGAGGTAACGAGGACCCAGTTGTAGGACGGAATCTTCAGGTGGATATATTTGGAGGACAGCCAGATCTTATCCCCAGGAGCGAATGAGGGCGGAGACCTCCTGTGCTTATCCGCTTGTAGCTTCATACGGGAGGAGGTCTGATGCAAAGAACGCCGCGTGTCGCACCACACGGTCTTCTGGACACGGATCAGGTTGAACACGGCTGGGACGACAGAGACCGATGACTGGGGGTGGGGGGGGCGGGGATGTAGTCCATAAACCACAAAAAATAGAGAAGCGCCTGTAGAATCCGAGTCTAGAGAGTTCTGCCCAGGGTAACAAGCCTGCCCAATCGTCTTGCTGGGCCGACACAAAATGGCGTAAATAATTCTCCAAGATCTGGTTGGTTCTTTCTACTTGCCCGTTAGTCTGCGGATGGTAGCGGAGGAGAAGTCTAGGTCCACTTTAAGCTGGGAACAGAGGGACCACCAGAATCTGGAGACAAACTGAACCCTGCGATCTGACACAATGTGTCGAGGAAGGCCATGCAAGCGGAAGACATGCAGGAAGAAGAGGGTTGCCAGACGAGGTGCGGACGGCAGCCCGGGCAGTGGTACAAAGTGTGCCATCTTGGAGAATCGATCAACAATGACCCAGATGACTGTACTACCCGCCGACAACGGGAGATCCGTGATAAAGTCCATGGCAATATGGGACCATGGGCGGTCCGGAATGGGCAACGGAAAAAGCAACCCGCAGGCGGAGGTGGGCAGTTTGTTGGGCACCACGGAGCAGAGTCCACAAAATCCTTCACATCTTTATAGGTTGGCCCCATAGTAACGACAAGAGCATCGCTTCTTTCGACTACCGGCCCAATCCGAGAGCAAGGGCCCCACTTCTGGATTCCCTATCAAAGCGCCGGACTTGCCCGGAGGTATCTGCCGCAAATCCACCGGGGCCGCGGTGATCAGACAGTCGGGAGGAATAATGTGACAAGGAGGAGACTTCTCCCCCACGACGTCCGAGGCCCGTGACAAGGCATCGGCCTTGACGTTCTTCTCGGCCGGGCGGAAATGGATCACGAAATTGAACCGTGAAAAGAAGAGGGACCAACGGGCCTGCTGGGGATTAAGGCGCTGAGCTGTCTGAAGGTATGTGAGGTTCTTGTGGTCCGAGTAGATGGTAACTGGGTGGCGTGCCCCCTCAAGCAGATGGTGCCATTGTTCTAGGGCCAATTTGATGGCCAACAGCTCGTGGTCTCCAGTAGTGTAGTTTTTTTCGGCAGGGGAGAATGTTTTAGAAAAGAACCCACAAGTGACTATCTTGCCCTTGGAATCCCGCTGGGAGAGCACTGCCCCTGCCCCCACAGAGGACGCGTCCATCTTCAGGTAGAACGGTTATTCGGCGTCTGGACGAGACAGGATGGGAGCCGAGGCAAAGGCTGTTTTGAGCTGGGAGAATGCATCTTCAGCCGTCTGTGGCCACACCTTAGGATTGCCAGACTTCTTAGTCAGGGCCACAATAGGAGCCACCAGCGACGAAAAGTGGGGGATAAACTGGCGGTAGTAGTTTGCGAATCCAAAAAACTGCTGGAGGGCCTGAAGGCTGATCGGATGGGGCCACTGCAGGATGGCAGACAGCTTGGCCGGTCCATCTGAAGTCCCTTGGCAGAGACGATGTACCCAAGGAAGGGTAAGCTAGACCAATGAAACTGACACTTCTCCAGCTTTTCATACAAGTGGTTCTCACGGAGACGTCTAAGAACCTGGCGCACATGGAGACGGTGGGACTTCAAGTCAGGCGAGAACACCAAAATATCATCCAGGCATACTACTACGCAGGAATATAGAAGGTCTCGAAAGATTTCGTTTACAAATTCTTGAAAGACTGCCGGGGCGTTGCACATGCCGAACGGCATTCCTAAATACTCAAAATGGCCGTCACGGGTGGTAAACGCCGTCTTCCCCTCGCCAGATGCGGATGAGATAATAGACCCCACGTAAATCCAATTTGGAGAAAATCTTGGCCCCGCGGAGCCGATCGAAGAGCTCAGTGATCAGCGGTAACGGATAACGGTTCTTCACGGTGATCTTATTCAGTCCGCAGTAGTCTATACAGGGGCGTAGCGAGCCATCTTTTTTCTCCATGAAGAAGCCGGCACCGGCTGGAGACGTAGACTTGCAGATAAAGCCCTTCTTCAGATTTTCTTGTATATATGCCGACATGGCTTCGGTCTCGGGAACCAACAGTGGATAAACCCTGCCTCGAGGAGGGCTCGTGCAAGGGTAGCAGGTCAATGGGACAGTCGTAGGGATGATGTGGAGGCAAGGTCTCCGCCTGCTTTTCTGAGAAAACATCCGCAAGTCTTGGTATTCCGCAGGTAGGCCTGGCAGGGATTCCGAGGGCATTGATGGAGTAGTGGGTGGCACCGGGAGTGACAGTCTGGCCCCCAACATGTTACTTCACCCGTTTTCTAGTCCAGCGTAGGGGCATGGTACTGCAGCCATGGCAGCCCCAGCAGGATCGCTGAAGAGGAGCGGGGAAGCACATAAAACACGATTTTCTCCTGTGTAGCGCCTCGACTTTGCAAAACACCGGCTCGTCGGAATTTGGGATGGAGTCCCTCAGGGTTCTCCGCTTACAGAGGAGATGGCCAGCGGCTTCTTAAGGCGAGTCAGCGGAAGACAAAGCTTCGTCACCAAGGCTGCGTCCATAAAATTCCCTGCGGACCCAAAATCCAGAAAATCGGGCACTTGGATTTGCACTCCGGACCCAGTCACAACCCGTATGGGTATAGTCAAGCGAAGAGAGAAACCATTCACACCTAGGGACGCCTCTCCCTCGTGGCCTAGGTGCGCGCGTTTTCCAGGCGTAGTGGGCAGTTTCGAAGAAAGTGCTCCGGACTGGCGCAAAATAGGCAGAGGTTCTTCTCCCGCCGTTGCATACAGTCCTGCTGGGACAGATGAGCTCTATCCACCTGCATAGGCTCCTCCGAAGCAATTTGCAGGGGTGGCAGAGGAGGTCGTTTGAACACAGGGGTCAAACGGGGCCAGGCGGCAGTTACGAAGGGTTTCGCGTTCTTGACTGATTTCCTACTGCCCCCAAAACGAAAACCACGTCGATGGGGGTGGCAAATGGATAAGTTCACCCAGGGAAGAGGGCAAATCCCGCGACACCAGCACATCCTTTACTCGAGTGGAGAGCCCCTTTTTAAATGTGGCACACAGGGCCACCTCATTCCAGGAGAGTTCCGAGGCTAAAGTGCGGAACTGCACCGCGTAGTCCCCAACGGAGGAGTCACCTTGACACAGATTCAAAAGGGCCGTCTCGGCGTTTGAGGCACGTGCAGGTTCCTCGAAGATGTTGCAGAACTCTGCCAGGAAAGCCTGGAGGTCGGACGTCAATGGGTCGCTTCTGTCCATAGTGGAGTGCCCAGGCCAGGGCTTTCCCAGAGAGAAACTGACCACGAAAGCCACCTTGGAGCGCTCTGTAGTAAACTGGTTGGCCATGAGTTCCACGTGCATGGAGCATTGCGTGATGAACCCCCTGTACGATTTAGATTCCCCCTTAAATTTCGTCGGTAGCGATAACCGGAGCTTAGGGCCGACGATCGCCACAGCAGCCGAAGACGTGACCTGCGGAGAGGACAGTGGCTGGCGTGACTGGGCGGAGAGGAATTGCTGCACCATAATGGACAGCTGATGCAGTTGCTGAGCTTGTTGCGACAGTTGCTGAGTCTGCTGGGCCACGATTGGGAGTTTAGATCGGGAACATAGGTAACGGCACCTTGGCGGGATCCATGGCCGATTCCAACTGTAACGGACCGAGGTAGTGGATACGCTGGGCCGCCGCAAGCAGTGGTAATAGCCATACCAGGGAGCGGAGTCTAAGAAGGTCCCGGTTTTTACCAGAGCTAACCCTGATACGACTTCCTTGCGGTGGTAGCCGAGGTGCAATGCAGAACCGAATCGACAGGCAAACTCTTAGTCGGGGACGGGCCAAAAGGTCAGGGCAGGCAGCGAAGGTTCGTGGTCGAGAAACGTAAGCCGGAGAGACTGGTACACGGAAGTGGCAACCGGAACGTAACGAAGGCTTCCTCCTATAGGTTATGGGCACTATGGAATTGGCGAGGACCAGGAAGAGGTGGAGCCTTAATATAGGGTCAGCGGCAGACATTTCCAATTAAATTTGACAGAGCCAGCGCGCGTGCGGAGCAGAAGCAGGAGCGCGGTCCGGTTAGAGAGGACGCCTGCGGGTGCGCCTGCGCATCGCGGCGTCACCCGCCCCGGGCGCAGAGGGACATGCCGGGACACGAGTGCGCCCGCAGCCCGGACCACGGGCTGCGGCGCTACTCGTAACAATAGTACATTGATAAAGCTCACATTAATGTCATAGTACACAGATAAAGCTCACAGTGATGTCATAGTACACAGATAAAGCTCACAGTGATGTCATAGTACACAGATAAAGCTCACAGTGATTTCGTAGTACACAGATAAAACTTGCTGTGATGTCGTAGTACAGAGATAAAGCTCACAGTGATGTCATAGTACACAGATAAAGCTCACAGTTATGTCATAGTACACAGATAAAGCTCACAGTGATATCATAGTACACATTTGAAGCTCACAGTGATGTTATAGTACACATTTGAAGCTCACAGTGATGTCATAGTGCACAGATAAAGCTCAGTAATGTCGTATTACACAGATAAAGCTCACAGAGATGTCGTAGGACATTGATAAAGCTCACAGTGATGTCGTAGTACATTGATAAAGCTCACAGTGATGTCGTAGTACATTGATAAAGCTCACAGTGATGTCGTAGTACACAGATAAAGCTCACAGTGATGTCGTAGTACATTGATAAAGCTCACAGTGATGTCGTAGTACACAGATAAAGCTCACAGTGATGTCGTAGTACACAGATAAAGCTCACAGTGATGTCGTAGTACAGTGATAAAACTCGCAGTGATGTCATAGTACACAGATAAAGCTCACAGTGATGTCATAGTACACAGATAAAGCTCACAGTGATGTCCTGGTACAGAGATAAAGCTCACAGTGATGTAATAATAGTGAGATAATGCACAGAGTGATGTCATGATGTAGGTATAATTTATATATTGCTCAATATATATTGGTACACATCTATGTAATATTTATACAGGTTGTAACTTAAGCGGCACATATAGGGGTCCTATCTTCCCCTTTATTCAATACATACAGTATATCCAAATCATGTTGTGGCGCTTCAGCAATAACTCTCTTTGTACATTTGAAATTTTTGATCATGTGATTTTACTTTTTTTGATCCCCTTTACATAAATATCCAGATTCAATGTATGCAGTCAATAATAGAATGGAAATATACAAGCTGCTGTTGCTTTTTAAAGTCCATATTCAGTGAATACAATCTGCACTCCATATCCCATGACCTCGGTAGCCTCTAAAACCCCCTACTTTACCCATAGGGTTCCCCACAAGGCAAACCCGCGGCATCTTACACAAGAGGCTCCTTTTCCGATCCTAGAAACGTATGCGGCCCGCAACGTCTCGGAGACACAGCATCGTTGGGGGTTTGGGAAAGCGTACCCACGGCAAACAGCTACTAAATCAAAGTAACTTACACGGGAAAGGGAACAGATACAAATAGTGAAATATACACCCACACTCAGTTAAACCCCACGGATTCACTTCACACTCTGCATGAGTCTACATATATGAAAGAAAGGTATCAAACACAAGGCGCGCAGGCAGAACCTGCCCCGAGACCTCACTTTATGTGACGCGCGACAGCACAGCAAAACTCTACATAAATTTCACCCCCCCCTTGAGGACAACCAAAAAGCTTTTGGCCCTGGGTCCTGATTTACACTATTAAAAGGGGTTTTTTGGGGAAAAATTAAAAAAAAAAAATATTTTTTACCCTTATTAAAAATTTTGCCCCATTTTTGTTTACGCTCCTTATGACCATTGTTTTCAGGTCCCCCCAGGAACACAGTTATGAGGCTCCTCAGTCCTGGGCCCCACATTCTCAACATCCCCCTCTCTCAGCACTACTGCATCTCTCCCTGCTTTTTAATCACACCAGTCACTGCTGACGAGTGTTCAACCCCGTGCTGTCATTCACTCCCGTCCTCTGTACTCCTTTGTAACCCAACACTCACTGTTCACGGTGTTCAACCCCAGGGGCTGTTTATTCAACCCCCCTCTGTACTCCTTATAATCACACACATCACTGCTGAGCAAGTGTTTAAAAACCCCGGGCGTCATTTTTTTCCTCCTCTGTACTCTTAGTAATCCCACACACTCACTGCGAAGAAAATGTCAACACCCCGGTGCTTTTTCATTCTACCCTCCCCCTTTTCCTTTGTAATCACAACACTCACTGCTGAGCGAGTGTTTTAACCCCCGAGGTTTATTTAACTCCCTCCTCTTACTCCTAAAACATACACACCACTGCTGAGCAAGGTTTTAACCCCAGGCGTCATTCACTCCTGTCCTCGACCCTTAGTAATCAAACCCTCACTGTGAGGGATGTTCAACCCCCGGTGCCCCGTCATTCACCCCTTCCTCGTTTTCTCCCTTAGTAACACACAATCACTGCTGACAGTGTTCACCCAGGTGCCCCCGGGCATTCTACTCCTGTCCTCTTTTTCCCTTAAGTAATTATCAAAACATTGCAAATAGAAAAAGAAAAAAAGAAAAAATCATCAGGTTTTGTATTTAAATAAAAAATCCCCCGTTTACTTCCTGCTGGGGTTTTTAACCTAGATCCCTAACAAAGGGAAAATGTTTTTCCACCACTACACGTAGATCCACAGCTCTTTACATAAATAACCGTTTTTTTCAATAGAGGAGCACACGTGGGGAAAAGGGGGATGTCAAGCCGCTGGCCCATGATATGCACTCAAACAAAAACATACACCCCCTTTTGAACATTGAAAGCTGAAGCAACAAACCCAGGGATAAATGGTTCATGGGAAAACCCCTTTAAGCAGAACTAATCTTAAAGAAAAAAAAAGAAATTAATTTTTTGCAAAATTTTAAAAAGAAGAAAAACTGAAATCTCCCATTTTTTTTCAACCAGTCGTCCTTCCCTGTCCCAAAACCCTGATCCCCCCCCCACCATGGTTTTCCCCTCCCCCTTTCTATTGGGCCCCCACCTTTTATGCCCAAGCAGGAGCGCCACCCAGGTCCGCCCCCTCGGGCCCCTTTCCACCACCATGTGCCCTGCCCCCAGGTCGCCCCACCTGTGTCACGGGGGGGGATTTATGGGGCGGTAACAGGCCTATTTTCTCCACTCTTACAAAACAAAACAGAGATTTAAAATTCCTCATTTCCCCGGGTCCTCTTTTTGTTTTTCAAACTGTTCGGTTTTCCTAGTTTACTGAAACTTCTGTCTGCGATTTCCTAGTCTTACTAGGAAAAGGGCTTCTCCTGGGGCTTTCCAAATCTTCACTAGAAGGGGGCCCCGTTGGGCCATTGTCGCACGGGGGAAGAGCTCCTCTCAGCCTTTTTGCACTGAAAAGGGGCTTGGCGCACTTTCAAAATTTCTGACTGAGGAGATTTATCTGAGTTTATATTCTTAAACGGGGGAAAACTTCCCTGGGCTTTCATTTCCTCATTTGGGGAAAGCCCTTTGGGCGCTTTCAAGGTTTCCTGGGAATTGGAAAACCTTTCTACCCCTGGAGGGCTTCCTCGGCCCCTTTCAATTCCGCCTATAGGAGGGCTTGTGGGGGCTTTCAGGTCTTCAGAGGAAAGGGTTTCCGTCTGCGCTCAATGGCACGGGGAAACTCCGTCTGCGGGCTTTCCAATATTGCCCTGTGAAAAAGGGCTTCCCCCCATTTTTAAGGTCCCCCCGGGAGAGGCCCTCCGTCTCGGCTTTCCTAATCTTTCATAACTTCTGCTGCCTTTCAATGTTTTCCCACGAAGAGGTTTGGGTCTGCACCCTTGCCCCTGCACTGAGGGACCTGTCTGCCTTTCATATGTCTTGCCTGAAAGGGTTTCCCCCTTTCCATGTTTGGGGCAGGGAGGGGCTTTTTCTTTTTCTAGTCTTCAAGAAAAGGTTTCCCTTCGGGCTTTCCCTTTTCTTCATGTGGGGGCCGTCTGCCTTTCCTTTTCTTCACTGGGGGGGCTTCCGTCGCTTTTTCATATTTCTTGCATGGGGAAAGGGCTTCCGTCTGCGTTTTCCTATTTTTTGCCTGAGGAGAGGCTTCCGCGCCTTTCATACCCTGCACTAGGAACTTCCTCGCGTTTTTCATTTTTGCACTGAGGAGAGGCTTTCCCCTATCCCCTTCACAGGAGAGGCTTCCGTCTGCGGTTTTTCCTATTCTTCACTAGGAAAGGCTTCCGTCTGCGTTTTCCAATTCTTGCACTGGGGAAGTTCGTCTGCGGTTTTCCTTGTCTTGCACGGGGAAGGGGTTTTCCGTCCCCTTTTCAAAATCTCACTGGGGGAGAGGCTTCCGTCGGGGTTTTTTTCAATTTTCTTCACGGGAGGCCCCCGTCCCCTTTCAATTCTTGACGGAAAGAGCTTCGTTTTTGCAGCTTTCTTTTCTTGCACGAGGAGAGTTTCCTCTGCGCTTTCTATGCCCTTGCACGGGGAGAGGTTCCGGGGCCCCCGCTGCTGGAGCTCAGTATGTGACTTTGTGATTTTTCTCCCATCTCCCTCCTCATTCTGGACCCGGGCCACAGTGATTTTGGGGCTTCTTCCCCTTTTCTACAAGTCTCTCCCAAAATTCTTATTTTGGCACGCCCGGTCGGGAAAGTTGGGGTCTCCCAAATTTTCTTCCATTAGATTATCCACTGTGCTTTTGGAACCTTGAGGCTGCAGAAATTCTTTGAACCGGGGCCAATCGTCCTTGCCAAAATTCTGTCTCTACTCCTTGGCATTTTCCTTTAACCTCATGATCTCATTGCTCTGCATGCACTTGAGCTGTGGGGTCTTTTTGCCTTTCCTAATCAATCCAATCATTTAAAAACACAGCTGGACTCCAGTGAAGAGTAAACCATCTCAAAGGGGGATCAGAAGGAAATGGACACAGGATTAAATAGAGGTTCACAGCAAAGGTCTAATACTTTTGACCATTATATTTCAGTTTTTCGTTTTTAAAACATTTTCAAAAATATCTACTTTCTGTTTTTTTCTTTCAAATGGGGGATGTCATTAATACAAAAAAAAGAACTTTTGGATCTCTTTTTAACTTTCGAAAAAAATGTGAAAAATGAAAAGGTCAAAAATTTTTCCCCCACTTAATAAAAGGATTTCCTCTGGGTCAACAAATAGCCAAAGGGTGAACTGGATGACGCTTTTTTTTGGCCTTACAAAAATGTAACTAGTAACTGAAACCATTTAAAGGTGTTCCCCCAAACCCCAGTCTTTTAACAGGTTACTCATACTAGACTAAGACTGACTGTGCTACAGAATGAGGGGGCCTTTTTGCTTTCGTCCATAAATTTGTATTGGGCCCAAATTATCAAAATTTTCACATTCTAGATTGATCCCATAGAAATTAATTTTGGGGGACCCGGAAGCCCTAACCCCTATTTTGTAATGTTAGTCGTAATACTACAAATACGATTGAAAAAAGCGGGGGTTGGGACTTGCGACTACCGTGAGACACCTGTAAAACCCAAAATGCTTCATGGGGAAATCCCCTTTAACCACTTTTAACCCAACGCCCCCCGACTTTTGATCGGGTGGTCGGGCCCTTTTAACAGGGTTCTTTTTGGGGTTGCTGAACTTGGGGTTTTTCCGGCCCCGCCCGCAACTGCTCTGGGATCGGGAGTCTACACAGCCCCGACCCAAGCGTCCGCACACCGGGGTGGGGGAAACCTCCGCAACCCAAAGCTTTAACCCTGGGTTGCGGGGATCGTCACCGCAGCAAAAATCAAAGGTTTCCCTGCTCTGTCGGGTTTATGGGGAACACCCGTTGACCCGACAGAGCTCGGGGAACAGCTGCACATCAGCCCCAGGGACCTAGATGGCCCCAGGGCTGTCTGTGTAACAAGCCAGTGATCAGCCACCTGTGAGCGTCCTAACACTGCCCGTGTCAGACTGACACAGATTATAATGTATTAGCATATATGAATATGCAATACATTACTAAGTTTAAAAAAAAAAAAATGTAAACAGTTCTCCCTCATGGGACTAAACAAAAAAAAGTGTAAAAAAAAAACATAAAAAGTGTAAAAAAAAAGACAAAAAAAAGAAATAATAAAATAATATTTAATAAAAAAAATTGTGCATAAATTACACATACAAAAAAACCTACACATATCAGGTATCCACACACCGCAATAACCTGTAAATTAATCTAACAAGGGTTATTACGTTGAATATGAACGGTGTAAAAAAAAATGTAAAAAAAAACAAAAAAATTTTTTTTTTTTAATTAAAAAAAATTCAGCAATTATTTTTAAGTGAACTTAAAATATTCCCCCATAAAGTACAACTTGTCTTGAAAAAACGAAGCCTCATATAACTGCGTCATTGAAAAAATAAAAAGTTACAACTAAAAAAAACTTTCTGGTCATTAACTACTTTTCAGGCCTGGGAGTTAAGGGGTTAATGAGTCATTGAATAAAATGTAATTTCTATACATTTGTAACCAGATTGCTGCTCTTCAGCCACAGTTGACAATCCCGTTACTCTCAAGGTTGACATAGAGAGTCCTGTTAGTGCATATGGACATCATATAAGAGGGCCTTCCACTCCAGAACCCCCTCTACGAGATAAACAGAGAGCCGCTCTATACAAGACGTCCTTTTATGACTTGGATGACCATTCATCTGAAGATGCATTGACTACGGCAGAGGAAACGTATGATGTATTACATCAGCACTGAGAAGGACTGAGTACGCTGCTTGAATGATTCTTAAAAATGATCTAATTATTGATACGTTCTATCTCATTTGAAGATGTTGTGAAAATAGACGTGGAGGAAGCCATTCAAATCGACCGACCGACATGGTTACTCTGAATCTGGATTATAAATACTGGGGGTTTCTAATTTACATGCCCTTTTAAACCCTACGAGCGGCAGGACATCAAGCAGGTCCACTCCAACAACCCCCCGCCTACCATCATGACCTTCTTCCGCCCGCAGACCACACCCAAAAAAATCCTTACGGGTCAAATAATTATTTTAAAACAAAATAAACACACAAAATTGTATACATACAAAGGGGGAACCCAAGGGGAAAAAGCAGGGTAAAGGTTGCTAAAGAGGAGGGAGGCCCCCGGGAATAAGGGGGGTTGGCCTATCAGGCCCCCAGGGATAGCCCCGGGGGGATGCCCAGGGCCCCCAGGGGCCAGAGGGGGATGCAGGGGCCCCTTTGGGGGGGGGATAGGGGTAGCCGGCCCCAGTGCAAGGTAAACAGGGGCCCCGGGGGGGATAAGGCAAAGGGATCAGGGGGGGGGGCCCGGGGGGAGTCAAGGGATGCAGGCCACTGGGGAGGGAGGGATGCAGGCCCAAGGTGCAAGGTATCGGCCCGGGGGGATAGGTACATACCTCCCCAAATTTTTAGAGATTTCAAAGAGGGCACAGAGGCCACGCCTCTAACCACGGGGCCCAAAACATGACATCACACAAGACACCCTCAACCACCCCCCCACACATACACCCAACTTTTAGACGGGAAAAAAGGGACACATTTTCATTTTTGGGGGCCAATATGAAAATTTAGTAAATTGTTTGTAATATTACAAGGAACAACAATACTTTTACACAATTATCATTATTGATGCAAATCTTTTCCTAAATGAAAAGGGACATTTATGAGCTAAGAGGGGCAGAGGGGCAAGGGTTAAAAATAGGGGCGCCCCCAAAATAAACATTTGGGGTATGAGGGAGGTTGCAGGGCCCCGTGGAAATCAAGGGGCCCCAAGGGGTATCAGACCCTACTGATAGGAGTATCAGGCCCCAAGGAAGTAGGTATCAGGGGCCCCGGGGGATAGCAGGTATGCAGGGGGGGCCGGTGGATAGGCATATCAGGGCCCAGGTGAATTTTAGTATGCAGGGGCCGGTGGGAAGTTTAGTGATGGGCCCCGGGGATAGCAGTATGCAGGTCCCCGGTGATAGTTTATGCGGCCGGTGAAAGGGAGGGTGGTGGCAATTCCCCCGTGGATATTAGCTTGCAGGGGTCTGGGGGAATATAGTGTGCAATTCCAGGGGGTATTACAGCGGGGCCCGGTGATGGAGGGGGCAGCCCCGTGGATAGGGAGGAGCGGCCCCGGGGGATAGGACTATGCAGGCCCCGGGTGGAAATTTAAAATGCAAGGCCCGTGATAGGTATCAGGCCCCCCGGTGCAAGGTACAGGGTCCCAGGTGGATGGTAGTTGCAACCCCAGTTGGGATAGGTTAAAAGGGATGCAGGGGCCCATGTGGATGGTGCTATGGGAAAAATGGGTGAGGGTAGGTTATAACTAAGGTTTTGGAGGGAAATGTGCGTGTCCCAAAAGGGGGATAGGTTTCTTGCAAGCCCAGGGGATAGGGGGCAAGCAGGACCCCGTGCAAGGGTGGATGCAGGTCCAGGGATAGTAAGTACACCCCGTGTGAAAGTACTTCAGGGGCTGGGGGAAAAGGGAATGTGCGTTCCAGGGGATAGGTCTAGCAACCCCCAATAAAACTAATATCAGGCCACCAGGTGGATAGGTAGGTATGCAGGGCTCCAGGTGGATAGATATGCAGAGCCCCAGGTAGGTAGGAGCTTAGGTAGGTCAGGCTGCTATCCTTAATAGTGACTCCTTCTATCAAACCACAGGAAAAATAAAATAAAAATAATCTCTCACAACCTAAAACAGCTCACAGCCTACAAAACGAATTGGTGGGGCAGGAGGCTAAATACATCCTGAGGATGAGAATCCAGGACATGTGCAGTGGATGCTCAGGACATACTTCTGACCACAAGGGCCCTTATGCTTCTGGTGCCCATGGGCAACTGCCTGGTATGCTCAATGGAAAAGACAGCCTTGACTGTAATCCTTCACAGGCAAGCTCCTCTCTCCTCTCTAGCTATTAAGAGTTACTATTATATTATATTGTACTTTGCTTGGTCTTATGTATATAAACCCCCTTTGGAATGTATGGAGCACGTGAATTAATGGCACTTTAAAATAAATAATAATAATTATAACAACACAATAGTCAGCACAGTCTACGATTATAGCACCGGGGGTCCTATAATGTAATCCAAGCATCTGGATCATTGAAAAACACGACTTTTCTCGGAGGGTTAAACTGCTTTTAAAGTGTCCTCCTTGCAACTTCTCCCATGTGAAATGTTCTAGCGGCTGCACACGATGGAGATTATATCCGAAAATTCACATTCCTAAATCATGAGCCAAATAAAATAACCTCTGCACGACTGGACAAATGCAGCTCTGTGCAGTGCGAAGCAGTGAACGAATATGAAGCAAGGTCCTACCTCCGGCTGAGACTTGTACAGCACTGCCAAGTACACGAGACAGACCAGGATCAGGAGCCACTGGAGCGCCGCCGAGGCGACGAGCATCAGACTCCTCCGATCAGAGGCGTGCAGTCTCTGCGAGCTCTCCGCAGCCGTCCTGTTCTCCTCCATCCTCAGCTCGGCTCTTCTACAAGTAGATACCAGATGAGAAGCACGCGCTGAGGCTTCCTCCTGCCTTATTACCGAGCTGTGTTATAATGCGAATGCATCTTTAGTGTACACAGAAGGTTCTTTTCATACATAAGGCGGGGAACTTCTCTGAGTAATATAAATTTCCCTTTTATCTTACTCTCTACTCTCATACTGTGGTTTTCAAATGTCATTGTGTGCTGGCGATGCTGTGGCGGGGCAGGTCACCTGTCCCCTGCCTGAGGCTCCTAGAACAGCAGATTTCTAAGATTTGTTGTTATATTTTTATTATTTTTGGAATTAGGTTCCCATTTATGTCCAGAATTTCTATAGTGATCAGACCTAGGCTGGGTTTACACTATGGGGGACTTGTATGAAAACTTTCTCAGGTTAGTGTAGCATTCATCAATATGTACGAAGAGGACTGGGAAAAAGTATTCTGGTGCCATAGGTACCTAAGGCACATAGCACCTCCCCATGGCATGAGGTGGTGCCTTATGGGGTTGCCTACCGTCTCCTTCACCTTCAGCTAGGGCACCACTTTATCCCAGGCAAGAAGAGGGCACAAAGAGGCTTGGATAGGGCTGAATTTTCCCATAGAGGGAAGGAGTTGGGCGCTATGTGCCTATGTGTCTCACCGCACTTTATAAATGTGTCCCATTGTGAGACACATGTACAGTGATGGAAATAAGTACTTGATCCCTTGCTGATTGTGTAAGTTTGCCCACATGAACAGTCTATAATTTTAAGGGTAGGTTAATTTCAAGAACAGCAGATTTCTAGGATTTGTTTTTATTTTTTATTATTTTTGGAATTGGGTTCCCATTTATGTCCAGAATTTCTATAGTGATCAGACCTAGGCTGGGTTTACGCTATGGGGGACTTGTATGAAAACTGTCAAAAAACAAAATCTGGTTAGCACATCCGTTTTGAAAATTAAACGTATAATTAAACATATAGGTGCACACTATTGTGGCAGTATAAGCAATGCAAAAACAATACAACATCAGCAGCACTCTAAGGCCATGTCCCGACGGCACGGGTTTTCGACCGGTTTTTCAGCCGGTTTGCGGTTTTTCAGACCGCCTGAAAAACCGGCCGAAAATTAGCACAATGGTGCTCAATGGAAAACCCGTGCAGCAGTCCCCACTGCACGGGTTTTCCATCCGGCGGCAAAACATTGAGCAAGCACCATCTTCCGTCCGGTTTCCAGACGGAAGATGTGCTGCTCAATTGGAGGGGGGAGGGCTGTTCTCCGCTCATCGCGGAGAAAAGCCGCCCCCCCCTCCCCCGCAGCCGTGGGGATGGGCGCAAAGCAGGACAAATACCGGCCGGCAAACCGGCCGCTATTAGTCCTATGCCGTGTGAACGCGCCCTTTTTGTCACAAAATCAGTCTGTTTTTCGTCTGTTTTCGGCTTCTGAACTGTTTTTGGTACTGTTTTTGTCCCGGTTTTCCCAGCGGTTTTCGGACTGTTTTTGGACTGTTTTACAACCTCCTAAAACACACCCACTATAGGTGGGATTATTCTTCACTTTTTTTTTGCAAAAAAACGAAAACCGCCCAAAAACCGCATCAACAACCATTGACTCCAATGTTAATTTTCCGTCTAGAAACCAGTCGGAAGATTGTGCTTGTTCAATGTTTTGCGGTCCGCTGTCTGAAAAACCGCCCGGCGGAAAAACCGTTCAGTGGGGACTGCAGGGCGGTTTTTCAATTGAAGTATATGGGAGAGAGTTTGTTGCAGGTTTTCCGCCGGTTCCTAAAACCGCAAACCGTCGGAAAAACCGTCCAAAAACCCTTGCTGTGGGGACATGCCCTTAAATGGATAAGTGCACACTGTTGTGCCAGTAAAAGCTATGCAAAAACAATACAACATCAGCACCACTCTAAGGCACCAAAGAACGATCAAAGAGGACATAGGAATCTTTTGGAAAAGCATTTCTGCTACTATGAAATATATGAAAAATATGAAAAAACTTGAGGTTTTTAGTGTATTTTTGATCAAAACTGTAAAAGCCCACCTACCGTGGCAAGGTGACCCCAATTTCAGGTGTTAACCTACTCTACATGCTGCCTCTCTTGGTGTCTGTTGGTGTCTGTCTGTCCTGAACAGACACCAAGAGAGGCAGCATGTAGAGTAGGTTCCCACCTGAAATTGGGGTCACCTTGCCGCGGTAGGTGGGCTTTTACAGTTTTGATCAAAAATGTACACTAAGAACCTCAAGTTTTTTCATATTTTTCATATATTTCACAGTAGCAGAAATGCTTTTCCAAAAGATACCTATGTCCTCTTTGATCGTTTTTTAGTGCCTTAGAGTGCTGCTGACCTTGTATTGTATGAAAACTGTCTCAGTTAGGTTAGTGTAGCATGCATCAATATGTACGAAGAGGACTGAGACAGGGTATTCTGGTGCCCTAGGCACCTAAGGCACTTAGCCCTATCCAAGCCTCTTTGCGCCCTCTTCCTGCCTGGCATGAAGTGGTGCCCTAAGGGGTTGATTACCATCTCCTTCACCTTTGCCTATAGGAAGGGGGCACAAAGAGGCTTGGATAGGGCTTAATTTTCCCATAGGGCAAAAGGGGGGGGAGGGGGCGCTATGTGCCTATGTGTTTCACCACACTTTATAAATGTGTCCCATTGTGAGACACCTGTACAGTGATGGAAATAATGATTTGATCCCTTGCTGATTGTGTAAGTTTGTCCACTGACAAAGACATGAACAGTCTATAATTTTAAGGGCAGGTTAATTTTAAGAACAGCAGATTTCTAAGATTTGTTTTTATTTTTTATTATTTTTGGAATTAGGTTCCAAGAACTTCTATAGTGATTAGACCTAGGCTGGGTTCACACTATGGGGGACTTGTATGAAAACTGTCTCGGTTAGGTTAGTGTAGCATGCATCAATATGTACGAAGAGGACTGGGAAAAAGTATTCTGGTGCCATAGGCACCTAAGGCACATAGCACCCTCCCCCACCATGGGAAAATTCAGCCCTATCCAAGCTTCTGTGCACCACCTTCCTGCCAAGCATTAAGTGGTGCCTTATGGGCAGAGCCATCTTAAAAGCATTATGGGCCCTTGGGCATAACACTACAGTAAAATCTGCCCAAATAGATGACATCACCCTAGGTCATGCCTCTAGCCACCCCTAAGCACACTCATTGTCACGCCACTCATGTCTGGACACCGGCAGCCGGCAGTCTACAAGACTAATTGGCAGGGCAGGGAGCCTTTGGCTCCCTTCCCCACCATGGTTTTTAACTGATTGCACATCCTAAAAACACACAAACAGTTAAACAAGCAAAGCCACCCAAGGGATCCAGGGCATGTTTTTTATGTATTCCTGGGACATATACACACACCACCTGTTGCCCCCATACTTGTGGGGCCCCCGGGCAACTGCCTAATGTGCCCAATGGAAAAGATGGCCCTGCTTATGGGGTTGCCTACCGTCTCCTTCACCTTCACCTAGGGCACCACTTTATCCCAGGCAGGAAGGGGACACAAAGAGGCTTGGATAGGGCTAAATTTTCCCATAAAGCGGGGTGGGGAGCGCTATGTGCCTATGTGTCTCACCGCACTTTATAAATGTGTCCCATTGTGAGAGACATGTACAGTGATGGAAATAAGTATTTGATCCCTTGCTAATTGTGTAAGTTTTTCCACTAACAAAGACATGAACAGTCTATAATTTTAAGGGTAGGTTAATTTTAAAAACAGAAACATTTCTAAGATTTGTTTTTATTTTTTATTATTTTTGGAATTAGGTTCCCATTTATGTCTAGAATTTTTATAGTGATTCAGACGTAGGCTGGGTTTACACTATGGGGGAAATGTATGAAAACTGTCTCAGATAGGTTAGTGTGGCATGTATGAGCAGGACTGAGACAAGATACAGTTATGTACAGTGATGGAAATAATTATTATTTCCATCACTGATGTAGGTTAATTTTAAAATTGAAAGAATATTCAAAATAAAATCCAGAAAATTATATTGTATAAATTATATAAATGTATTTGCATTTTGCAGTGAGGAATAAGTATTTGATCCCTCTGGCAAATAAGACTTAATACTTGGTGGCAAATACTTTGTTGGCAAGCATAGCAGTCAGATGTTTTTTATAGTTGATGAGGTTGGGGCCCACATCGGGAAAAAATTTTTGGCCCACTCCCTTGAATCATCTCTAAATCATTAAGAGTTGGGGGTTCGTTTGGAACTTGGGCTTAAACCCCCCCAAAGTTTTTATGGGAATTTAAAGGTCGGAGAAGGGTAGGCTTTTCCATGCCCCTTAATGTGGTCTTTTTGGAGCTGCTCCTTTGTTGCCTTGGCTGTATGTTCTGGGTCATTGTTTGGGGGAAGACCCAGCCCCCCCCATTTAAACCCCTGGCGGAGGCTAGGAGTTGCACTCAGGATTTTATGGTACAGGTCCATCCAATCTCCCATTGATGCAGTCCTGTGCTCTTAGCAGAGAAACAACCCCAAAACATAATGTTTCCCCCTCCATGTTTGACAGTGGGGACGGTGTTCTTTGGGTCAGGGGACATTCTTTTCCCTCCAAACACGGGATTGGTTAATGCCAAAGACTAAATTTTTTGTCTCATCCGACCACACACCTTCTCCCAACACTCACAAATCTCCAGGTTTCATTGACAAACTTCGGGGGCCTGCAGGCGCCTTCTTGAGGGGGGGACCTTGCAGGCGGGGCCCGGGGACAAGGGGCTTTTTTGGGTGCCCTAGGCGGTAAACCAATGGCCCCCCCCCCCCCCCCGCCTAAAAAAAAAAATACCCCCCCCCACAACACACCAAATTCCTCTCACCCCTGCGCTGGTCCGTCCAAATTTTTTTGCGTATCCCCTGCTCCCGTCCATCCCCTAGCAGTCACTGCAAAATGAAAATCACCCCGACAAATTTGTTTTTTCAAAAATCGCTCCCCCCATTGACAGTGAAATACCCCTAAATAACAGCCCCCGAAAAATCCACCGATACTGAGCAAATCTACCGACAAATTTTGTTACTAAAACCCCCCTACAAAACAAGCCCCAAAACTATTCTACTTAAGGCCAAAAAATAATTTGCCCAGAACGCGCCCCCCACATGTGCAAAGCTGTACCAGGCTTGTTTACTTTCCCCACCCCCATACAGTAAAAAAAACCCCCTTAGTGGTAATACTGGATGGGGCCTGCAGACATATAACTGTTTACACGAACATTTAGTGACCACCGGAGACGTCTTTTCTGACGCGTCTTCATTTTCCCCTTTTCTTCTCCACCCGGTCAAACCTTCATGCTGATTGCTCCCCCCCAAGATTCGCCCTGAGGATTTTGGACACAAATATCTTAGATTTTCACTTTCCAGAAAATCCTAATTATAGGTATAAAAAGTCCCCTTAGTCAAAAGGATAAGATATGCCCTCTCAGTCAGGCAGGTATATAGATATTGTCCCCTTAGACAGGTGGGTATAAAATATAGGGGCACTCAGCAGGATATACTGGGGGCTCAGGCAATATATAGCTGGGGTTTTTCGGGCCCGCGTTTTGGGGGCTACGGGCAGGCGAGGGGGCCACGGGAGGGATGGGCCAAAGGGCAGGCGTATAGGGCCAAAGGGCAGGCGTATGGGGGCCACGGGCACGCGTATGGACCTCAGGCAGGCGTAGGGGGCCAAGGCGGGCTTATGGGGGCCACGGGCACCGTACAGGGCTCAGGCAGGCATATGGGCCACAGGGGGCGTATGGGGCCCCAGGCAGGCATATGGGCCCTCGGGCAGGCATAGGGGGGCCACAGGCAGGCATTGGGGCCCAGGAAGGCGTATGGGGGCCACGGGGCAGGCAAATAGGGGCCACAGGCAGCCGTACGGGCTCAGGCAGGGTACGGGGGCCACGGCAGGCATATAGGGGCCACGGGGCACCCGTAGGGGGGGCTCAGGCAGGCGTATGGGGACCAAGAAGGTTTTATGGGGGCCCCGGGCCTTTTGGGGGCCCCAGGCAGGATTGGGGCACCAGGCGGGATTATAGGGGGGCCGCAGGCAGGAATTTAAGGGGGGCCGCAGGCGGGCTTATGGGGCCACAGGTAGGCATTTGGGGGGCCGCGGCGGGAAATTTTTGGGGGGCCGCAGGCAGGCATTATGGGGGCCGCAGGCAGGTATGGGGGGGGCCGCAGGCGGGCATTAAGGGGCCACAGGCAGGTATAGGGGGCCGCAGGAGGCGTGGGGGCCCCGGGCAAATTTTGGGGGCCACAGGGGGAATATGGGGGCCCCAGGCAGGCATTAGGGGGGCCGCAGGCAGGCATTAGGGGGGCCGCAGGCAGGCATTATGGGGGCCGCAGGCGGGATATAGGGGCCGCAGGCAGGCATTATGGGGGCCCCCACAGGCAGGATATAGGGGCCCGGGCGGGCGTATGGGGGCCACAGGGGGGCAATGGGGGGAGGCAGGCTTAATGGGGGCCACGGGCAGGCATTATGGGGGGCCGCAGGCGGGCATTAAGGGGCCGCGGGGCAGCCATTATGGGGCCCGCGGGCAGGCCTTATAGGGGGCCGCAGGCAGGCTTTATGGGGCCGCAGGCAGGATATGGGGGGCCACAGGCAGGTTGGGGGCCGCAGGCAGGCATTAGGGGGCCCCAAGGCGGGCATTAAGGGGGGGCCGCAGGCAGGCATTATAGGGGGCCGCAGGCAGGCATTGGGGGGGCCCGAGGCAGGTTGGGGGGCCACAGGCAGGTTATGGGGCCGCAGGCAGGCATTAAGGGGCCGCAGGGGGGATATGGGGGGGCCAAAAGGAAAATAGGGGGCCACAGGCAGGCCAAAAACAACAACACCCAAACTTACCCAATTCCCGGGCGCCCCTCCTTTTCTTTTCTCTTCACCGCGCGCTCCCCCGGCAGCTCCTCGGGCGCACGGCCATGACGCGCTGTGCGCCCAGGAAGGCAGCGTCCGATGCATCACATCATCGCGCGCTCCCGGGTGAGGCGACGGGCCGCGGGGTCCCCAGCGCTTGAGGGCCCGGCGGGCCCCGCTTGTCGGCCCTGCAGCTCACCCGGGGATCCAGCGATCCTCCGGGACGGGCCCGACACTGCTGCGGGGGGGGGAGCGCTTTTCTCTCTCTGCAAATGGTCCAAGAGACCCCCGGGCTTCAGGCCCCCGGCAGCGGCTGGAGCCCGGGGAGGGTCGGGCCCGCCTGCGCCCCTTAGGGAAGGGTGGGTAGGCCCCTAGGCGATCGCCCACCTTGGCCTACCGTCGTCCCCGGGCCCCGCTTTCAGGCACTGCGGATTTTAAAAATTACGGGTAATTGTACAAGGTTTTCTTGGTGACGTGATCCCGCTGCCTGAGATCATTAACAAGTTCCCCGAGTGTTTTTTGGTGATCTCTCCCTCCCCAGTCAAGGTACCCCCTGAGGGGAGATTTTGGGGGTCCCCAACGTGGCGATTGACAGTCATTTTTTTTTTTCTTTCCCTTTTTTACTATTTCACCCAAAAGTCGCCCCTTTTCACCCGGCTTACTTTGGTTCGTAGCCCTTTTTCCCGCTTTGTAGGTCTTGTCTTGTCCCGACTCCTTAGAAAAGTTCTAAAGGGCTTTCCCCTGTTAGAGGTTTGAGTCTGTGATTCTGGGCTGTGGACAGGGTTTTTATAAAGGTACTATTTAAGACAATTGTGATTTTCTGGATTTTTTTGGTATTGTTATCAAAGTTAAAATTAACCTTCCCTTAAATTATGACTGTTCATGCTTTTTAGTCCGGGGAAAATAAATAATCAGCAAGGGATCAAATAATTATTTCCGTCACTCTATGCACCGAAAAAGTGGCACAAAAAGTGTCTGCGCTAAATTTGTCTCAGCCTTGCCAGTTTGTAATTGGCATGGATTAATACGACACTTTTTGCGCCACAAATTCCAAGTGTCAAAATTATGTTTTTTTGGTCATTTCACATTCCATAAAAATTAGAATGAAATTGATCAAAAAACTCAAATGTATTCGAAATGGTGGGCAATATAAAGACACTTCAGCTCGAAAAAAATGCGCCTCCTCAAAATCTTAGATGTTAGTAAAAAAAAAAGATTTAGTCGCGAAAAAGGCGTTTTTGGCGCAAATTTCAAAATAGAAAATGTTTGGAATTTTTTTTAAAGGTACCAAACATAACAGAACCCTTCCGTTTGGGATTTCTGGATGCATATCGACCGTAAAAAAGATAACCTTATATTTACCCCAAGATTAACGCCTTTAAAAAAAAAAAGTATTTTTTTTCACTTTTGTCCCACATTAAAATTTTTTTCTTTTCCCCCTATTTCTATGGCACAATGAATAACACCATTATAAGTACATCTTGTCCGCAAAAAAAAAAGCCCCAAAATCTGTCAGGAAGGGTTTACGTTCTCCCCGTTCCGCAGTAATGCACCCGGATTTGCCGCATAAAGAAAAAATTTGTGCTTAAATTGTTGTGTCCCCCCCCTTTCCCCCCGCATGCCCCCCGATTCAGGCACATTACAAAGTGCGGGGGGCGCCCCCAAAAGGGCCCCCTAATTTTTGGCCCGGGGCTGCTCATACATCGAAGACAGGGCTTTTTGGCGCGCCCTTACATACATGTGGCCCCTGACAAAGATGTCTCAGTGTTTCTAGGGGAATATGAATCATTATTGTACTTTCTTTGTTTTTCATTGGATTTTTTTTTGTTGAGCATCATTCAATCCGTTCTGTGATGCGTAAAATAAAACGACGTGCATGTCGCTTCTTTGTGTGGACTTAGGCCAACATGTCCCAACTCGCCAACGCCAGTTTTTTGGGTCTTTTTTGGTCCAAAACCACTTTTTGATGAAAATTTCTTGTTGTAAAAGGACTGTGTCACAAAACTAGGCGCATTAAACACCGGGGGCCGCGACAACCGTAATGTGGTCATGTGTGCCCCCCGCGCAATGCCCATTGAGCATAGTTGCCAACTTTTTTAAAATGAAAAAGCAGGGGATCTCAGACGGCGGCGCGCAGAACCCGTGGCAAAATTTTCATGGACAGCCCCTCTTTCCGGATTAACCCGCCCCCTTCAAAAAGCCACACCCCCTCCCTTAACTAAAAAACGCTTTTGGAAGAAAGAAAAGGAAGAAAGCCCTTTAAAACCGGTAGTAAAACCCCCCCTAAGCAGTAGTGCCCCTACAGGCAGGGGATGCCCCCTTGTAGCCCAATAGATGCCCCCTCTGTAGCCAGGGAGGGGGCCCCCTTTGTTAGCCGGTAGGTGCCCCCATGTTTCCAGGGGATGCCCCCATTGTTTGCCAGGTAGTGGCCCCCTCTGTTGCCAGGTAGATGCCCCCTCTGTTTCCAGGTAGTGCCCCCCCCGTTGCCAGGAGATGTCCCCTCTGTTGCCGGTTGAGTCCCCTTGTTGCCAGGTATGCCCCATTGTTCCAGGTAGTGCCCCCCCTTGTTGCCAGGTAAAATGTCCCCTCGTTGCCGGAGATTTTCCCCCTGTTGCCAGGTAGTGCCCCCCTCTGTTGCCCGGGAAAACCCCCATTGTTTGCCCGGTGTGCC
>JAODAL010041917.1:0-35379 GCA_025379985.1 Phyllomedusa bahiana
GGGAAACCCGCGTACAAATTACTATCACTTGGGGTTATGTCACCAGCATGTTTTCGTCATCACAAGGCAGACACAAACCCCCTGTCATTTTACTCCGGGGGCATGGGAAGAGCTGGTTAACTGTCAAAAGCGTTGGGAAGGGAGGACAGCTGTGGGGGGTATTTTTAGGATGGGAAAGGCCAATTTTTCGTGCTTTCCCCTTAAAAATATCATTCTACGCTGGGGTTTTTATTGGCTGGTTAAAAAATGGAGGACCACATCTTTTTGTTTTTATCCATTATTAAAAGTCTAAAAATAAAAAATTTAAAAAAAAAAAAGACGTGAATACCCCCAATTTCCAACTATAAAGGGGTAAAAATGATGCTGCGCTTGAATAAAAAGGGAAGGCCCCTTTTTACTGGTCCATTCTCCCCTAATACCAGCCTTTTACCCCCCAAAAAAGGTGAAGGGGCCATGGAGGATGGGGTTTTATTTAGCAGGGAAGGTTGGGTGGGAGAAAAGGGAGGAGTGCAAAGGGTCCTTACTTTCTTCGTTATCCTCCATAGATAGACTGAACACCCCCTGCAGCCATAACATCAGGGGAGTTTCATGACATTTTTCCCAGCTTTCCCTCTGAAAACGTTCGTGACAACGGTGTAGCCACTGTCCCCAATCCCAAAATAGTGAACTGTACAACGCGGCCCCAAGTTTAGGCTATATGCTTTGATTCTGGGAAGGGTTTGAAAAATTTTTACAGCTCCCAAAAAGTCGTACATTGTTATATAGTCCCCTATGGGGCCAGAACTAAATTAGGGGCCCAGCACTGGGTGTTATTGGGGTCATGAAATTAGGGGGCCCCCACTGTTTTGTATATTAGGTCATGAACTATAAATAGGGGCCACATACGTGGTGTTTATTGGGGCCCTGAAAATGTAGGAGGGGGCCCCCGCACTGTTGGTTTGTATATTGGGCCCATGAACTTTCAGGGAACCGCATGTGGGGTTTTGGGGCCAGAAAATGTAGAGGCCCGCACTGTAGTTTTATTTGGGGCCATGAACTATGTAGGCCCCCGCCTGTGGGTTATTTGGGGTATGAACTATGTAAGGGCCCCGCGCGTGGTGTAAAATTTGGGGTCCCCCACAGCGCGGGGGGCCCCGGGACCATGTGGTCTGCTCTCACATCACACAGTTATCGCCCCCTCCCCTTTAGTTATTCCAAAATTGCCACTTTTGAAAATGAAAAAGCAGAGACTTTAAGGGGGGCGCGCGCAGCGGCAAAATTTGCATGGACACGGCCCATCTTGTGGTATGCCCACGCCCTTCACAAATAAAAGCCACACCCACTCCACCTGAAATGCATAAAAGGGCTTTGGAAGAAACGCAGGTAGATGCCGTTATAGCCAGGTAAGTAAGCCCCCTAACCAGGTAGTGCCCTTGAAGGCCGTTCGATGCCCCCTTGTAGCCAAGTAAGATGCCCTCTGTAGCAGGTAGGTGCCGCTTTGTTAGAGGTAGGCCCCCATTGTTAAGCAGGTAGTGCCCATTGTTAGCCAGGTAGTGCCCCATCTGTAGCCAGGTAGTGCCCCATGTTTGCAGGTAGTGCCATTGTTGCCAGGTATGTGCCCCCATTGGTGTGCAGGTAGTGCCCCATTGTTTGCCAGGTAGTGCCCCCATTGGTTGCCAGGTAGTGCCCCCAATTGGTTGCCAGGTAGATGTCCCCTCTGTTAGCAGGTAGATGTCCCCTCTGTTAGCCAGGGTAGATGCCCCCATCTGATAGCCAGGTAGTGCCACCATCTGTTAGCCAGGTAGTGCCCCATCTGTTTGCCAGGTAGATGTCCCCTCTGTTGCAGGAGATGTCCCCTCTGTTGAGGTAGATGTCCCCTCTGTTGCCAGTAGGGCCCTTGTTAGCAGGTAGGGCCCATCTGTTTAGCCAGGTAGTGCCCCATCTGTTAGCAGGTAGTGCCCCTTTGTTGACAGGTAGTTGCCCCTCTAGTTAAGGTAGTGCCTTGTTGCCAGGTAGTGCCCCCATTGTTTTCCCTATATTCTTTTTTTATTTTTTTTGTTTCATTAATTCCCCCCCCCCGCCCCCCCCCCCCCCTTGTTTTTTTGCCAGGTGTTGCCCCCATTGTTGCCAGGTAGTTGCCCTCTCTGTTAGCCAGGTAGGAGCACCATTGTTGCAAAGGTAGTTTGCCCTCTCTGTAGCCAGTAGAGCCCCCTAAAGTAATAAAAATAAAAATATAAATCCACTTACTTACCAGGCTCCTGCAGCGCGGCCAGCTCCTGCCCTGATCCGTCAGCGGGTGCCAGGGGGGAAGTGAGAGCAGCGGCGTCACTCCCTGCAGACGTGCGTTCACTTCACCCTGCGCGTGACCTGTATGTAGGCGCACACACCGGCGCCGTACATACAGGGGGAGAAGGGAGGAAGAGAGACTATCCTCCTGCCTCCTCACCGCACTGTGAGGGAAGAGGGCGGTGAGCGGCCACTGCCGGCCGCTCACCCAGCCTGTAGGAGCGGTCGGCGGCGCAAGGGAGTAGCGCACCAGCGTACTCTTGCGCCTCGTTAAGTTAAAGGATCCCCGTGCCTGCAGGCGGCGGGAGGAATGCCAAACTCCCCCGGGAGGGCGGCGAGGGGACCCCTTATAGCGGGGACCCCCCCGCCAAAAACGGGAGAGTTGGATGTATGAGGTAAAAGTCGTCAAAAAGTTTTTCTCACTTAAATTGACACATGTTAGATTTCAAAAATAGGGCTGTGTCAGGAAGGTCAAAACAGGCTGGGTCCTTAAGGGATTAAAAGGATGTTGGCTTGAGCTGAGCAGGGACCTGCACAAAGCATCCTGGGAATTCAGAGGTTCTGCTGCCTCCCTGGGACCCCCCAAACATCGGGAGGGGATGAGGTGTACAGCCAATGTGCTCTATACAGGACCTGCCATGATGTCACAGTCATGTGATCAGGAGGAGTCAGGAATCTATTGGGCCACTTCCTATTCATGTGACAGTGTGATGTAACCACAGGTCCTATACCCCATGGTATAACCGCCCTGTAGGTTGGAAAAGGTAAAGACTCCACACATTGCTTGTTCCACTCCTAATCTCCCGCCTGGATTACTGCAGGCCTCTTCTCTGCTACTCCCATTAGTCCTCTCCTCCCCTTCATCCTCCGCAGACCGGCTGCTCCACCTTCTCACTCGCTGCTCCTCTGACAATCCCTCACTGGAGACGCCCCGAGAATTCAGAGCCAACACACGATTATAAGGCTTCCTCATTACCCCCCACCCCCCCCCCCATACTTCATCTACCCTATCTCCTGATACCTCCCTAATGTAATCTCCATCATACCTGTCCCCATACATCACTACCCTAATCTCCATGATACCTCCTCATGGTAATTTCTTCCATAATGGTGTACACCCATACATCTCTGCTTAATCTTATGATTCCTCCCCTTTATAATATCAATCCATAACCTTCCCCCATACATTCTTCCTAATCTCCTGAATAATCTCCCTCATGTATTTTCATCATAACCTGCCTACACCCATAACATCTTCCCCTATCTCCTTTACCTCCCTCATGTAATCTCAATCCATAAACTTCCCATAACTTTCTTCCCTAATTCTGATTATTCCCTCATGTAATCTCCATCCATAACCTGTTCCCCATACATCTCTACCCTAATCTCCTTATACCACTCCCCATGTAATCTCCATCCATAACCTGCCCCCCATACATCTCCACCCTAATCTCCTGATACCTCCCCTCATGTAATCTCCATCCATAACCTGTCCTCCCATACATCTCTACCCTAATCTCCTGATACCTCCCTCATGTAATCTCCATCCATAACCTGCCCCCATACATTTTCACCCTAATCTCCTGATACCTCTCTTCATGTAATCTCCATCCATAACCTATCCCCCATACATTTCTACCCTAATCTAATGATATCTCCACCCATAACCTGCCCCCATACATCTCTACCCTAATCTCCTGATATCCCCCTCATGTACTCTCCATCATAAACGCCCTCCCATATCCTCTACTAAATCCTGATACCTCCCCTCATGTAATCTCCATCCATAACTGTCCCCCTATACATTTCTGCCCTAATATCATGATTACTACCCTCATGTATCTCCATCCATACCCTACCACCAATATTTATATCTTATCCTAATCTCTGATACCTCCCTCATGTAATCTCCATCCATACCTCTCCCCCCATTCATCACTACCCTAATCTCCTGATACCTATCATATAATCTCCATCCATAACCTGTCCCCCATACCTCTCTACACTTCTCTCTGATTACTCCTCATTGTAATCTCCATCACATAACCTGCCCCCCCCATACATCTCTACCCTAATCTCTGATACCTCCTCTCATGTAATCTCAATTCCAAGTTAATCTCCCCCATACATCTCTACCCTAATCTCCTGATACCTCCACTCATGTAATCTCCATCCATAACTGTCCATACATCTACTACCCTAATCTAACTTGATTCCTCTCAATACTAATTCTAATCCATTAACTACCCATCAGGGGCGTTGCTAGGGTCCTAAAACATCCGGGGCCCGGGCTCTGTGTGTTATGTTTTGCTCAGTATAGCGTAGTTCACAAAGTATTATTCACGCCACATTGTGAGCTTCTTTATATATTTTTCTGTCACTGATTTTCTGCAAATTTCACATACATCCTGTCCATATTCAGTAGACACTGTACAAGGAAGTCACGTGACAAATTGCCTTTTCAGAACCACTCATTTATGTACAATAGGTGACCAGATAATACACTGATACATGGAATAGTTATACCATTGTTATTATAACAATACCATAAATACCAAGAACATCAATACCAATTCTACCACTGCGTAAGGACCAAATAATACTGACAGACCATGAGGCCACATGCAAGCTCCACACAAGTGCTACAGTTGTACACAGGCTCTACTGATATATTAGTTATTATAATGTAGCTTACGGCAGTGACTCATGATGACGTCTTTTCTGATTGGAGTGGTCACTTCCCTTGTTTTTTTTTTTTTCTTTTGGGCCCCAGGCCGCCATGATGACTTCTCCCGGCCAACGACTCGTCTACTGCAGATTTTACCACAGCATTTAGAATCCTCATTTTCCACGCAGCTCCATCACCGAGTTCCTATTTCTGTATGAGTCATAGTTTTTGTAGTGTTTATAGTAAATAAGTATATAGGTCCCCTCCTAAGTAGCTGTTTATAATGCTCCTCCTTAAGTAGCTATATATAATGTCCCTCCGTAGATAGAAAACAGTATATAATGCCACTCAGGTTATTATATATATTGTCTCATAGTTAGGTAGCTGTTTATATTTCCCCTTAGGTAGCTGTATATATTTCCTCTTAGGTAGCTGGATTTATTGCCCCTTAGGAAGCTGTATATAATGCCCTGTTAGTGTTAGTTGTTTTATAGCCCTGTTAGGTAGTTATATATAATTCCCTGTTAGGTAGCTGTATATACTGCCGTTGTTAGGTAGCTGTATATAATGTAGTTGTTAGGTAGATGTATATAAGGCCCCTGTTAGGTAGCTGTATATAATGCCCTGTTAGGTAACTGTATATAATGCCCCTGTTAGGTAACCGTATATAATGCCCCTGTTAGGTAACTGTATATAATGCCCCTGTTAGGTGGATGTATATAATGCACCTGTTAGGTGGATGTATATAATGCCCCTGTTAGGTCGCTGTATATAATGCCGCTGTTAGGTAGCTGTATATAATGCCGCTGTTAGGTAGCTGTATATAATGTCCCTGTTAGGTAGCTGTATATATTGCCACTGTTAGGTCCGGCTGGTATATAATGCCCTGTTAGCGTAAGGATGTATATAATGCCCCTGTTAGGTAGAGGATATAATGCCCCTGTATAGGTAGCTGTATATAGTGCCATGTTAGGTAGCTGTATTATCCCACAGTTATACGTATCAGATATATGGGTCAGATATACACTGCTGAACAACCCCCCATGATGAGCTGACCAATTAACTGTAGACGGTAAGCTCTGTGGATCTGGGTGACACTCAGAGCTGACAAGTTACTGTTGCAGGCAAATTATATTGTTTCCCCAAAACATGCAGTATCATTTATACCAGCTTTGAAACATGCCTAACAAATCTACTTAATTACCTAGTAAGGCTGTCGGCTGCTCTGTTCGGGCTCTCAGTGGCTGGAGGAGGCTGAGCCGGCATCCAGGACTTACTGCAGCCTTGCTCCTCCCAGCACACAGCCGACAGCATAGGAGGTACGCTACTCTCCTCCTGACCCTGCGCTGTGCGCAGCATACAGGAAGCCCCGGCGGTGCACAATGAATTTAGTAGTCGCCCACGCCGCATCTTTGGTTCTCATAGAGAACAACAATGCAGCGCCGCGTTACTATATGCCGGCTGGGAAATGAAAGATTCGGGGCAGCAGGCATTTTATTCAGGGCACGAGCCCTGGTTAAAAATGCCTAGCGATGCCCCTGCCCCCCAGACATCTCTACCCTAATTCTCTGATACTCCCTCATGTAATTCTCCATCCCAAACTGTCCCCAATACATCTCAACCCTAAATTCCAGATACCTCCTCATGTAATCTCCATCCATAACCCCTCTATTACATCTCTGCCTAATTCTGATACACTCACCTCTTGTAATCTAATCCATAACCTGTCCCCCCATACATCTCTACCCTACATCTCATAGATACTCCTCATGTAAGCTCATCATTAAACCTGTCCCCCCATACATCTCTTCCCTAATCTCCTGATACCTCCCCCTCATGTAATCTCCATCCATAAAACCTGTCCCCAATACATCATCTTCCCTAATCCCTTCGATACCTCCCTCATTTATTCTCTATCCATAACATGTCCCCCCATACATCTCTACCTAATCTCCTGAATACTTCCTCATGTAAATCTACATCCGATAACCTGTCCCCTCACTTACATCTCTACCCTATCTCCTGATAATCCTATGTAATCTCCTCCATAAACTCCCCACCATTCATCTCTATCCCTTAATTTCCTGATACCCTCCCCTATGTAATCTCCTTCCATAACCTGCCCACCATACATATCTACCTAATCTTCCTGCTACCTCCCTCAGTAATCTCCATCCATAAACCTGCCCCCATACATCTCTACAATAATCTTGTTTTACCTCCCTCATGTAATCTCCATCCATTACCTCCCCCCATACATCTCTACCCTAATCTCCTATACCTTCTCAGTAATCTCCATCAATAACTGTCCCCATAATCTCTGCCCTAATCTCCTGATAACTCCATCATGTAATCTCCATCCATAACTTGCCCCCCAATACATCTGTACCCTAATCTCCTGATACCTCCCTCATGTCATCTCTATCCATAACCTGTCCCCCATACCCATCTTTACCCTAATCACTGATACCTCCTCATGTAATACTTACCCATAACCTCCCCTTACATCTCTACCTAATCGCCTGTACCTCCCTCATGTAAATCCCATCATAACCTGCCGCCCTTTACATCACTACCATATCTCATGTGTACACTCCTCATTGTAATCTCCATCCATATCCTGTCCTCCCATACATTCTACCTCTAATCTCCTGATTCTCCCTCAGTAATCTCCATCATAACCTCCCGATTACATCTCTACTCTAATCTCTGATACTTCCCTCATGTAATCTCCATCCATAACCTGTCCCCCATACATCTCTACCCTAATCTCCTGATACCTCCCTCATGTAATCTCCATGCATAACCTGTCCCCCCATACATCTCTGGAGGGAGTGCAATATAAAATGCACTAGAAAGTGGATACTTGTTTTCAGAAGTCAGATTACAGGTTAGTAGAACAGCCTGGGATAGATATCAGCAAGGCATGAAGGGAGTTATAGTCTGCTCCCTATATGGATGTCTGCTGAGGTCACACCCACTATTGCTGCGCTGAGGAAGAGCACAAAGGGGGCAGCAGTGGAACAAATATGTCAGTTTCAGATTTAAGATTAGCGTTGCTCTGTGCGTAATGACCCTGTAGCCTCCTTCGGAATATCCCTTTAATGTGATTGTATGGTATAGCGCAATCAAGATAACAGGTGCAGCACATGTGAAGTCTTGGAAAGGTAGGGTAGAGGCGTCGGTGTGGGGATGAGTTCAGGGTGGAGGCGTCGACGTGGGGATGGTTAGAAGGTGGAGGAGTCGGTGCGGGGTCGGGTATAGGGTAGAGGCATCGGTGTGGTGACGAGTTGAGGGTGGAGGCGTTGACACAGGGATGGGTAGAAAGTGGAGGAGTCGGTGCGGGGTCGGGTAGAGTGTGGAGGCATCGGTGCGGTGATGGGTAGAAGGTGGAGGTGTCGGTGCGAGGTCGGGTACAGATTGGACCATGCTCCTCATCCCTTTCCAGAATATTCCACCCTCTGGTTACTTTTTCTAATAAGGTTGGAGCTGATCATAATTTGTTATGTACAGTTATGTTCCTGAGGTTTTGTGTCCTACTGATGTCTGGTGACACCTCCTACCTCTTCATTTGTCTTCCTATTTCCCCTAGTCACACACTTTGCTGCTATGTTACCCATCTCCTTATACACTTTTGGTGGAAGGGAGGTGAAAGCTTTATGGTCTCACAATGTTCTTCCAATCCATGGATTTAGAACACATGGTGGTACAAAACACGTTCCCCTTCTTACTTCCACATCCAAATATTGGACGGTTCATACTCTCAACATCTCATTAATCTGTGTCTACTGATCAGATATTGTACATATTGGTCTTGTTCTTCTTAGCCCCCAATAAAAGAAACACATGGTCCCCATATATGAGCCGTGTAATTATGTGCCAAGAAAGTGGACAACTGGACACCGACTGTGCTCCAAATGTAGAATATATTTGTGTAACTCAGAGCTGCCGGAGATCCCATCAAAGTAATATTCAGTCCCAAACCTGAAATAGTTCTTTGCCAGTATCAGATCCGATAAGAATTGAGGAGGTGGGGCATTAGCCTCACTCTATTGTGCCCTCCACTCAGCAAGGAAGCAGATGGCTATTTATATATTTTGCTCCCAAAAGTTAGTACACCCCTCACATGTTTGTAAACCTTGTATTCCATCTTTTCATCAGACAACAATGAGGATCTGACACTGATACAATGTAAAGTAGTCAGTGCACAGCTTGTATAAAAAGGGAAGAACTCACAGCATCAATGTCTGACCGCTGGTTAGAAAAGTGAGGATACCCCTAATTGACAACAAAAGTGGGCACACCCCTAAGTGAATATGGACAAATTGTGCCCAAAGTGCCAGTATTTTGTGTGGCCACCATTATTTTCCAGTGCTACCTTAACTCTCTTGGGCATGGAGGTCACTAGAGCTTCACTGGTTGCAGCCACTGGAATCCTCTTCCCTCCTCCATGACAACATCACGGAGCTGTTGAATGTTAGAGACCATGCTCTCCTCCACCTTCCATCTGAGGATGCCCCACAGATGCTTCATTGGGTTTAGGTCTGGAGACATATTTGGCCAGTTTAGCACCTTTGCCCTCATTGTCTTTATCAAGGCAGTGGTGGTCTTGGAGCTGTTTGGGGCGTTATCATGTTGGATACTGCTCTATAGCCCAGAAGGGAGGGGATCATGCTCGGCTTCAGGATGTCAAATTATATGTTGGCATTCAAGAATCAGCCCCAAACCATGACACTCCCACCACCATGCCCTGCTGTAGGCAGACACACTTGTCTTTTTCCTCTTCACCTGGTTGCCGCAACACATTCTTGAAACCATCTGAACCAAAAAAGTTTATTATTGTCTCATCAGAGCACAGGACATGGTTCCAGTAAACCATGTCCTCAGTCTGCTTGTCTTCAGCAAACTGTTTGCGGGCTTTCTTATGCATCATCTTTAGAAGAAGCTTCCTTCTGTGACGACAGCTATGCAGACTGATGCAGTGTGCAGCATATGGTCTGAGCACTGACAGGCTGACGTGCCACCCCTGTAACCTCTGCAGCATTGCTGGCAGCACTCATCTCTGGGTATCTCTCTCTATTTTTTCCATGGGGCACCATGTTGAACTTTCAATGACCAGTATGAGAGAGTATAAGAGCGACAACACCAAATTTACCAAACCTGCTTCCCATTCACACCTGAGACCTTGTAATACTAACAAATCACATGAAACTCTGGAGTGAAAATGGCAAATTGGGCACTTTTTTCCATTTTCACTAAGGGGTGCTCTCACTTTTGTTGCAAAAAATGTAAACATTGACTGTGTTGAGTTATTTTCAGGGCATCAAATTTACACTGGTATACAAGCCGTGCACTGAACACTTTATATTTTATCAATGTGTCAGATGCCCAGTGTTGTCCCATGAAAAGATAAATTTAAACCACAAATACCCATTAATAAAGATGTGTGGGTAAGGGCCAACCCATATGGTAATACTACGCCTGATTGTGCAAAAGCAATAAATCACTAAAACCACAGAAATAGTACAATTCCTAGGACTAGATAAAACGTAACTTTTAATAATGCATAAAATATAAACGAAGACCTAAACCTAAAAGACCCTAAACTATCCCCTATAATGCTATAAACTACCTACAACATGGGGAATAGCCGTCCTGAAAAGAGCGCCCCAACAGGAACCTAACTATAAGATCCTAAAACAGCAATACAAATAAATGCCTACACAATATAAACAGATATAACTAAACACTAAGCATCCCTATATAAACAATAGTATGATACCAACAATAAGTGAATAATGAGACACAAAAATACAAAGAAAACTGAACCAACGCGTTTCACATCCCCTACACAATACAGAGGCTCATCAGGGAACAAATAAGGGAATAGGGAAATACATGAAACAACTTGTGTGAGGTATAAATAATGAATCTCAACAGGGCTTACGTTCCTTGATATGGAAGTAGAGATAATCCTGGTCCAAAAACAAATACAGTGACGGAATCCAGTATCAATGTATCCTATGATAAGGGTAAACGTATTCCATATTGATACATAAGGATGGGTGATAGATAATGAGGTAGCAAGGGGTACACTGTGGTTAGCCACCATATATATGCTCACTTACAGAAAGCCAATAACCAATCAGTAGAAAGAGTATATCAGAAAGAGGTATAACTTACCCATTTCGTCGTCCTAAAGTGGGAGATGCACCACCGCGATAAAACAAACCACGCGCCTGTGAAGTAAAAAGCCTCCGGCGTCTCAGGCGATGTACTGCACAGGCGTGTGCCCGTCTTAGAGATCGCATACAAGATTCACAAATCTAAAACTGTCTGAGGCATTTGATTACGCTAAGAAGATAGATCGTGGAACCCTTTTGCAGAAAAGGGATAAAGACAACTCCATGGTACGACCAGAATAATTGGTACTTTTGATGAGGTGTCTGTAAAAACAAGAAAGGCTGTTTCCACATTTTGGCCCCTTATGACTCAAGACCCCGTTTTGTCACAATTTGTAGACTCTACTCCTGCTATTACTTTTCGGAAAGGTAAAAATATTGGTGAGTTTGTTGTGCATAGCCATTACACGCCACCCAACGCATAAAACACCTGGTTTTCCTCCAAGATCGTTGGAAACTTTAAGTGTGGGGGATGTAGGGCGTGTAATTATTTTCGTATCTCTAAGACTGTTGTAAGTATTGCTACTGGTCGAACCTTTAAAATGTTTTCATATGCCAACTGTAAAACTAAAGGGGTGATTTACCAGTGCTCCTGTAAATGCCCACGGAGGTATGTGGGGAAGACAAAGCGAGAATTACGACGACGAATTTTGGAGCATATTGGTGATATCTGACATCGAAGGGATTCACCGGTGGCACAACATGAATTTGGCACATAAAGATGATCTTTTTTCTTTATCTTTTTCGGTAATTGAAGTTGTGGTTCCCTCTGTACGTGGAGGCGATTTTGATCGAAAAATGTTGCATCAAGAAGCACAATGGATTTTTCAGCTTAAAACACTGAAGCCAAATGGGCTAAATGAGGTTCTCTTGTTTGCTGCCTTTACCTAAGCTGTTTCCTGTAGTATATCATAATATATCTGGGATACCTTCGTATAAGATGTTTTTTGTTAAAAAAAAATGTTTTATTTGTTTCTTATATAGCTATATCTATATTTTCCCCTTTTGCTTCATTAATATACTGTGGTTATTTTTCATTGATGGAAGTATGTTTAGTTTATGTCTATTTATCTTTTAAGATTTTTGGGATACTTATGCTCTTTTGGAAATTTTTAGGCTATGTGTTGTGCTAAATATAGAGACTCATTCTAGAGGTATGTCTGATAAATATGTGGATTGTCTCTATACTATTATGTTCCTTTTGAGGTTATTGTGTCCTAAGAATATTATAGATTTGATAATAATCATCTTCTGAACTATTTTATTGTCTTAGACCTCATTTATAAAGATGGCATTCCCTTTATTTGTTTTCTTTAAACTTAATGAATGTTCGCTGCAATAGCATATACTGTTCATGTTAATGGCAGTTGAGTTGTGTAGTTATTGCATGTTATCCCTGGCGGTATGCGCATATGCAGTGTATCTGCGAATGGTGGTTTAGATTTGTAAATCTTGTATGCGTTCCCTAAGACAGCAGTACATCGCCTGAGACTCCGGAGGCTTTTTGCTTCAGAAGTGCGCGGTTTCTTTTATCGCGGTGGCGCATCTCCCACTTTAGGATGCGGAAATGGGTAAGTTACACCTCTTTCTGATATACTCTTTCTACTGATCCACTGATCCACAGGGTATCCACTATAGTGTAGGTATATATATGTACAGAATAGAGGTATATATAGAGTGTGATCTTGCTCTCAGTCCTCCTCATCTTCTTCAGGTTAATCAGGTCCAGGACTCTCACAGCTAAAGACAATGGCCCTTTTCATCAATGATCCCCCAAGGATGGACAAGGACGGAGACCTCAGAGCCATCAGGATATTAGACCTCACCCTGGAGATCATCTACTTGGTAACTGGAGAGGTGAGAGTCTCACATGACCTCGCTCTTATCTCTATCAGCAACAGGTGAATGATGGGAAAGGTGAGGGGTTCTTAGAATCTATGTAGTGATCAGTGTCTCCCTATACACAGGATTACACAGTAGTGAAGAAGTCGTCTGGTGAGTGTTTGGTCCCCCGTGTGTCAGGAGGACGGAGCAGAACCCAGAGCCCCGAGCCTCCACCTCATTCACTGATACAGAAGATCCTAGAACTGACTACCAGGATCACTGAGCTGCTGACTGGAGAGGTGACTGGGAATGCTGGGAATTATATAGTAAGACCACTGGAGGGGTCTGGGTGATGATGATGGATCCTTGTGTTGTCAGGTTCCTATAAGGTGTCAGGATGTCGCTGTCTATGTGTCCATGGAGGAGTGGGAGTACATAGAAGGACACAGGGATCTGTACCAGGGGGTCATGATGGAGGATCAACGGCCGCTGACATCACAAGGTGAAAGGAGATAAGACGCCAATCCAACTCTTTCTCTCTTTTCCATCTTCTCATAGAATTGAAGGTGATAAGATGTATATGATATGCAGACAGATATACCGCAGCTCATGTATCCGTCACTGTGTGCTCCCTACAGATGGATCCAGTAGGAGAAATCCAGCAGAGAGATGTCCCCGTCCTCTGCATTCCCAGGACTGTCCAGAGGGAAATGTCCCAGAGAATCATCAGGTAGAGGGAGCTGAAGTCTCCTCTAAATATGACCAGAATGGAACAACCTGCACTTATTTCCCTGGTTTTGTCTCTTTAGGGGAGAAATCTGATTGATAAAAAGGCTGAGGATGAAGCAGAAGAGATGGACGTCCCAGGGAATCCTCAGGTAGATGAGCCCTATACACAATCTGTATACGGGGTGTGGACCTCCTGCAGTCACAGATGGGCTCATAGATATTTGGGGGTCTCTTATGTTGATCTGTCTGCTGTACTGAATTGTTCCATATGTCACATCAGGGTGAAGATCTGACTGATACTAAAGAGGAGGCTGAAGAAGAGAAGATGAGGAGTGATGAGCCGAGGATGAGTGACGTGGAGGAGGAGATCCCAGAAGATGTGACCACAGGTGAGTAGAAATGAATTCAGGTTTTGGGGTTCACCTGCTGTGATGAACATCTGCACTGACAGCCGGGATCTGAGGACACTTAGTAGATCCACTTTAGCTCCACAGTCAGGGGTCACATAATAGAGTTCTGAAGGCAAAAAGTGAAAATCCATTTCTGACCTTAAGGTCAGAATTTGTGAAGGGTTAAATAGAAGCTGAGAGGAAGTGATTCCCTTCTATATATTATGGACACTTATTGCAGTGTTTCTGAGGCTGGAGTCGGGATCTGCTCTCAGGGGGTCACTACATTAGAGCCACCTTTCCCGAGAACAACCTGAATTCTTAGTGGATTGGATACAACAAGGTCCTGGAAATCTTTGTTACAGATTCTGATGGAAAACCTCGCTCTGTCTATTCCACCACATCCTAGAGATGTTCTATAACATGGAGACCTGGTGACTGCAGCCGTTAGGACTCTCGTCCATGAGTCCAGCTGGAGATGTGCACTTTGTCTCATGATGATCTGGTTATAGCTATGATGAGATTTTCACTAACCAGATGATGTCCACTTGTATTAAAGTGCTGCCCCATTGGTATTGAAGGGCCAGATGTGTGGGCAGAGGACAGACCTGATTGTCAGACAAGGTTGTGCGTCTCAGAATCTTATCAAGTCCAGGTTTATGTGATAAAAGTGATGAGTGAGTGTAGAGCAGAATCCTGGACTGTGTCACTGATAGGTTACAGCGTTATACAAGGGTTTATAAGGCTGCAGTCACACAGGCAGGTTCTCATGCAGATTTTTGAGCCACTGTAAGGAGTGAAAGTAATGAGAAATACACACACTGAAGTCTCATCATTATCTCCAGCGAGACCATTGTGTGCAACACAGACAGCAGCGAGACAAGTGGTGAATGACTCCATAAGGTCCTGGTAGGTTGTCACAGGGATCTGGAGCCGACTGCATCTCACAGCTGCTGGAGGGGGCATAGAACGAACATCCAGGGATCTTCACACATGCTTAGTTGGGGTCTGGTGAATTAATGACCAGAGCAATACTTGGAAGTCTTGGTCCTGCTCCTCCAACCAGTGTTGCACATTTCTAGCTGTGTAAGATGTCGCTTTTCTTGTTGAATGATCCCCTTCGTCCCAGGGAAGACAATCAGCATATATGGTTTTCCATGTAGTGTCAGGATGTATTCATACCCAAATCAGGTGAGGTCACCTTCCACATCGATGAGTGGCCCAGAGAACGCCCGGAAAACTTTCCACATACCATAATGCTGCCATAACCAGCTCATGTTCTTCCAGCAGTGGTTACAGGGTGTTTATTCTCTGATGTTTCTCACCTGACACGCCAATGTCCATCCGTTTCATGAAGCAGAAACTGTGACTCATCAGAGAAATCAACTCTTTGCCAATCAGCAGTGGGCAATGCCAATTCTCATTGGAAAATAGAAGCTCTTTCTTCTGATTTTTTTCTGCATTGTTAGTAGACATGTGTTGACATCCATCTGCCCTGGGCCCCATACACAGTAGGGTTAGCAGAGGTGCAGTGACATCCGTCTCTCTGGGCCCCATACACAGTAGGGTTAGCAGAGGTGCAGTGTCATCCGTCTGCTCCGGGGCCCCATACACACTAAGATTAGCAGGGATGCAGTGACATCCGTCTGCTCCAGGGCCCCATACACAGTAGGGTTAGTAGAGGTGCAGTGACATATGTCTGCTCTAGGACCCATATGCAGGACTGTTTGCTGTTGTGTTATAAATCGTTCCCTTATAACAGCAGTGAGGGTTATGTGTGCAGACAGCCTATCACAACTTATGTACCTAGCAAGCCAGCACACCACAGGGAATTCCTGCATGAACTACATGATGAATTAGGAAGTGGTCATAATAAGTGGTCCTGCTGGATCCATCTCTGGCTTTGCCCAAAATAACTTAATAAAAACTACATGAGTTTTCCAGCCTAAAAGGAATGTTTAAAATGTTTCTCTTCTTGTTCTGAAAGAAAAAATAATCATTAAAACATTTTTAATTTAACAGAGAAATTCAGTAAGATCTCTGAAGCAAACTGCATGTCCTCACCCAATTATAAAGTAGAAGAAGATATCAGTCAGCACTCTTCAGGAGAAAACCACACTACCCTGAATAAAGATCCAGAAAATCACCATACAGACCTGTCATATTCTGACCCATATACTGATCCACAGATGGATACCACAAGTACAGGCCAAAAAGAGGGAAAAAGCTTTCCATGTGGTCAAGATTGTAAATGGTTTACAAACTGCTCAAATCATCTTACTCACAGAAGAAATCACACAGGAGAGAAAACCTTTTCCTGTTCAGAATGTGGAAAAACTTTTACTCGGATATCAAGTCTGGTTAGACATAATAGAATTCACACAGGGGAGAAGCCCTTTTCATGTTCAGAATGTGGGAAATCTTTTACATATAAAGCACATCTCATTGTACATGAAAGAATTCACACAGGAGAGATGCCTTTTTCATGTTCAGAATGTGAGAAATCATTTACAAATAAAGCAAGTCTTGTTACACATAAGAGAATTCACACGGGAGAGAAGCCTTTTTCATGTTCACAATGTGGGAAATCTTTTACCCGAATATCAAGTCTCGTTAGACATAAGAGAATTCACACTGGGGAGAAGCCCTTTTCATGTTCAGAATGTGGGAAATCTTTTACAAATAAAGCAGATCTCATTACACATGAGAGAATTCACACAGGAGAGAATTCTTTTTCATGTTCAATATGTGGGAAATATTTTACCCGGATATCAAATCTGGTTACACATGAGAGAATTCACACAGGAGAGAAGCCTTTTTCATGTTTAGAATGTGGGAAATCTTTTAGACTCAAAGCTGTACTTGTTACACATGAAAGAATTCACACAGGAGAGAAGCCTTATTCATGTTCAGAATGTGAGAAATGTTTTACACAGAAATCAGCTCTTGTTATACATAAGAGAATTCACACAGGAGAGAATTCTTTTTCATGTTCAATATGTGGGAAAAATTTTACCCAGATATCAAATCTGGTTAGACATGAGAGAATTCACACAGGGGAGAAGCCTTTTTCATGTTCAAAATGTGGGAAATCTTTTAGACAGAAATCAAAGCTAATCATGCATGAGAGAATTCACACAGGAGAGAATTCTTTTTCATGTTCAATATGTGGGAAAAATTTTACCCGGATATCAAATCTGGTTACACATGAGAGAATTCACACAGGAGAGAAGCCTTATTCATGTACAGCATGTGAGAAATGTTTTACACGGAAATCAGCTCTTGTTATACATAAGAGAATTCACACAGGAGAGAAACCTTATTCATGTTCAGAATGTGAGAAATGTTTTACACGGAAATCAGCTCTTGTTATACATGAGAGAATTCACACAGGGAATAAGGTGTAAAGTTTGTTGAGAGAAGTTGCACAGAAGGTAGAAAATGTTTTATTATTAAAGTAAAGCTTTGATGTTCTAGCACCTGAGATTGTTCCCGCATATTAACCAGCCAATAACAGTGTGTAAGTTATAGAAAAATGTACGGAACACCAGTGTACCAAATTACCAATGTAAATCTCTGACTTCGCTATAATAAATATGTATGATAAACATAGCGCACCGTTTTAAAAATTTCTGTTCACATTATTTCAGTCCATGGTGGGTGATAGAGTCCATATTGGGTCATGTTGGTAAACATATTCTACTTAGATATATAGGGGAACATATATGAAAACTTTCTGGTTGCAACAAAGTGAGCTTTAGACACAATCAGAGCGCCTCTTCCATTTCATATAGTGCTCTAGAAAAATCAGAGGGCCGCTCTGGTTGCTATCGGCAACATAGAGTTATATACACACAAGATAAAGAAATGTTTGACTAAAATTTCTTTACAGTTTATTCAAGAATATTGATTAAGAAGCAAACCATGTAATGTCCCAGTTCAGACCATTTGGAACAATGATATTCAGATTACAATTCCCTCCTACTACAATATTAATTTTTCTAAGTCAATGATATTGGGGCTGAATCTTCCTTCTAACCTACAAAATATATTACAGGATACTTATCCTTTCAGATGGAAAACATCTTCTATTTTACATTAAAACTAACTTTCCTCCCCTACTAATATCCCGAGTCGACAATTCCTGGCCGGGAAGAATAGGATTATACAGGAGGATTATGTTACCTAAAGTGTTTTTCAGAACTTTTCCTATTCTTATTCAGCAAATTTGGACTTTCCATCGACAAAATATTAATTTCTTTGGCAATCAAAAAGGCCAGGACTTGTCTCCTCTCTCACGATAAGGAAGATGAATCTGCTGGCTCTAGACTTGCCTAATTTGAGATCTTATCATATAACAACTGTTATAGACCAGGTTAGGGCAGGGAGAGCACAACCAAATGACAAACTGTGGTCCTTCATAGAAGACAGCAACGGAAGGGAAACGCAGCTCACCTTGATGTAAGTAGTCCAGTGGACTCGTGAGGACTCTGTGTTCTAATCCTCGGTCATGACCCGTAGTCGTATGATAGTCCAGAAAAGTAGAAATGGATTGGCACCAGATGAAATGTATAAAAATGCTGAACGCCTTTATTCCAATTGTAACATCATAAAAGCCACGAAAAAAGGCACAAGCGACAACGTGTGCAAAAAATGGAAAGATCAGAGGGGTGACCAGCTGACGCGTTCCATTCAGTGAACAGTTGTCTGTATTACAGTTGGAGGACTTAGCTCAGGACTCAGGTCCAATAGATAAAATTGATACATCACATGTTGGGGAGATAAGTGTTACCAATAGGGAATTCTACCCTATTAACTCCAGAACAGCTGCTATGGACCGGTTCCAGTCTCTCATTGAACATGATCTTAGGGATTTGGCCGGCTCTGCTCCCCCCCTGTCCAGTCATCTGAATCTCAATCAATCACAACGCAAAGCTTTGCAACAGCTGCGTAATAATAAAGAAATCGTAATCAAGATGGCTGACAAGGGGGGAACAGTAGTTGTCATGAGCCAAACAGATTATGATGCCTCTATGATGTCTATGTTACAGGACACTTCTACCTATTGCAAGTTGGCTAAAGATCCCACGACCAATTTTCAAACAAAGGTTAAATGCCTGTTAGAGGAGGGGGTTTCCTTGGGGGTCCTGAGCCAGAGACAGTTGGAGTTTATGCTCATTGAATATCCAGTCATGCCTATTTTATATGGCTTACCTAAGATTCACAAGAACAAAGATATTCCTCAAATGCGTCCAATTGTCTCTGGCATAGGGTCCCTCTTGGAACGTCTCTCACAATGGCTGGATTCTTATCTACAGCCCCTTGTCAAACGGGTGCCGGGATATTTAAGGGATACTAAGGACGTCTTGGTGAACCTGCAAGGGAAAGTATGGTCTGATGAAATGTGTTGGGTTACATGTGACATAGAGTCATTATATACAAGCATACCACATGAGGCAGCTTTAGAGGCACTACGATACCATTCAGAGGTTCATAGCTCATACACCAGTGACTTAGTACAGTTTATTCTAATGATGACTGACTTCTTAATGCATCACAATTATTTCTCTTACAGTAATAACATCTATTTACAAACTAAGGGTGTCTCAATGGGCGCGAAATACTCACCCTCCCTTGCCAATCTCATGGTTTCATGGTGGGAAATACAGTATGTTTTTTCTGAATCCAACCCTTTTGCACATCAGATCGAGTGGTACGGCAGGTACATAGATGATCTCCTCCTTATTTGGAGGGGGGATGTGCCTGCCGTACACACTCTAGTGTACTTTCTTAACAATAATCCATTTAATTTGCATTTTACATATCATATAGAAAGTACAACCATTACATTTTTGGACCTGGAACTCACGGGCACTCATCAACAACCAGTGTCCACTAAATCTTTCCGTAAAAGCACCAGTGGTAATACAATATTACACTACAAAAGTTATCACACAACACTTACTAAAAAAGCCATACCAGTAGGTGAGTACGTCAGGGCAAAAAGGAATTGTAGCCTTCCCCGAGATTTCATGGTGGAGAAAAACATTATCAATGAGAGACTTAGAGCAAGGGGTTACCCAGAGTGGACACTTACTAGAGCCTCTGGAATTGTTGACAAACGCACTAGGGAAAGTTTATTGATATCAAAATCACATGATAATAGTATATGCAAGCCAACTCCAGAGAAAAATAACTTAGTGGTGGTATTAGACCATAGTCATCATTTCGATGCAATCAAAGGGGTTATCCTTAAGTATTTACCCATTCTCCAGGAGGATGCGATCATTGATTCCATTTTAAAAAATGGATGCCGCATTGTAGCTAGGAGATCCAAAACGATCGGTGATTTATTATCATCTAACCATTTGTCCGTTAGAAACACTAGGACTAATTGGTTGAAACACAAAGGGTTTTACAGATGTGGATCTCACCCCTGTGAAACATGCAAATACGTGTCCCCCACCCATAACTTTCACAACTCCGATTCCTCCCATACCTATGATATAAAAAGTTATATTAACTGCAACACTCATCATATTGTTTATATTCTTATGTGCACTCTTTGTAACTTAATCTATGTTGGTAGCACAATTAGGAGATTCAAAACCCGTTTTTTGGAACATTTAAATGACATCTCTAACACGAACAGACGTAACAAATCGAGCGTAGCACAACACTTCATAGATTTACACGGGTCCCAAACATTTGGATTACAAGCGGTTGCCATAGAAAAGGTACACAGACCAGTGCGGGGGGGTAATTGGGAATATGTGGTGAGAGACAGGGAGGCATATTGGACACTCGTCCTTAACACCATCTCGCCCAATGGGTTGAATCTGCGTAAGGAGATCATGTTTCATTTCTAATAAGATAATCATAAGCTTTTCATATCTCAGGATTTTCTTTTTACATGGTATATTGTTATTCACCCTCTTATCATATTTTTTATAGGAGCAATTACAGCTATTATATTATACTATTTATGTACTAATACATCGTACAATTCACTTTTCAGAGTGTTGCTTTAACATCTATAGCAGTTACATTGCTTTAATTGCCAAAGTTATAATTAGTATGTATTGATGTTTCGGGCCACTTTGTAGGTGTGTGTCCCCTAGTTTTATGTATTAGGATCTTGCGCCTCCCCATGACAACGTGACATCCATTCAGTGTTGGTCCTTCTGTCGTCACTTCCGGAATTTGGAACGCAACTATGGAATAATTATTTCCAGTCTTCCGGTTTTACACACAGCGATGCGTCATTTCCACATCCGGTCTTGTGACTCTGTCACTTCCGGTGTTTTGAACGCAAGTTCACACTTCGGTTTCCGGTTTTACGGCGTTTGTCGCTGCAATGGGGAGAAGTGCAGATCCACAGGTATGTTTTACCAGGTGTTAATTGTTTGATGATTATGTATGTTTTTTATGTTATACACTATAAGAGGGTAGCAGCAGCAGTTAGTTGCAGCTTAGACTAAGGGCAAAGTTGGCCCGAAACGCGTCAGCTGGTCACCCCTCTGATCTTTCCATTTTTTGCACACGTTGTCGCTTGTGGCTTTTTTCGTGGCTTTTATAATGTTACAATTGGAATAAAGGCGTTCAGCATTTTTATACATTTCATCTGGTGCCAATCCATTTCTACTTTTCTGGTCCTTCATAGAGCCTGCTCTTCACGGTCTTCCCTCTCTCTGGCCCTGTGTTGTTAACCCTTGGCCACTGGTGGCTCACCTCCTGTGCAAGTCACACTTTGATACTGGAGAGAGCTCGCTCCTACTAACTTCCCTAGTATCCCTTCTACGTCACTTTCCATCCCTCTTCTAGCTTTGTCCAGAAGCATCCCTAACATTTGATCCAATGGGTGACATTAGGCATTGCTTCCATTGAGGACCTCTACCATGGTCTGGAATTAATCCCTTTTCACAAATTGCTTTAGAAATATAAAACTATTAAATGAATGGATGGCTCACCTGGTATAATGAATTTTCCATATCTCACTCCCTCTGGTGCACGGATAGCTCCAGAACTCGTGGAGCCCGCACATAATATTCAAGGATAAAAGTGAATCCAGCACCCAATAGAGATGATCAAAAAAGTATTATTATATCTTTACTCCAAGTCTTATTAACCCCTTACCGACATTTGCCGTACTCATACGGCAATTTCGGGTAGGGGTTCCCGCAAATTGCCGTATGAGTACGTCATAAGAATAAAGGACCGCCGCGGCTAAAGTCGCGGTGATCCAGGGAAGATGGCTGCGGTCCCTGACAGGAGACCGTCTTCCCTCAGTGCCCAGGGAGGCAGCGATGCCCCCCCGCATCAGCGATCGCCGTGATTGGCTGTTCAAATCTGAACAGCCAATCACGGCAATTCCGCATATAAATCAATGGCTGTGTCTGCTGACACAGCGATCGGCGCTGATAGGTGCTATATAGCACAGCACCTATCAGCACCAAGTAGTATGGGGGGCGTTGATGATGGTACCACCACCCCCGAAGCTGCGATTGGTCGGCCGGCACCGACCATCCAATCGCAGCGCTGTCCGGCCCTTTAAATTAGCGACACCGCCTGCCGCCGCCATTCCGGTTAGGAACGGTGCAGAGCGGTGTCGTGGTGTCCGTGCCCCCAGTACTGACTAATTGGTGGTCCAGTGGCGATCGTTGGTGGTCCTGTGGCGAGCGATCGTTGGGGGAGTGGTGCGTCTGCACTCTCTGCCGGCTCCGGCTCTTCTGTGCTCAGCCGCCTGCAGCTGTCGGGTTATAAGCACAGATAGCTGTCAGTGCGGTCTCAGCACTGTTAACCCTCTCCCTGCCCTGCAAATTTCAGTGATAAAACACTAAATTAGCATTTTTTTGGGGTGCGGGGTTTTTTTTTTTTTTTTTCCATATCTTTTCCATATTTTTTCTACCTTTTTTTTTTTTCCCCCTTTTTTTTGGGTTGCGCCAATTTTTGCCCCAATCACCGCTACCCCTCAACGCTGGTCAGTGACGCCTCACTGACAGCTTCTTTTTTTGAGGTTCTAGTGGTCTTTTTTTTGTGTTTTTTTTTTTTTTTTTTTCTAGCGCATATTATTGTAGTACGTCACAAATCAACAGACAACCTCAGGTGTTTACGCCGGGATTAGTCCAGCTGCCTCTGAGCGTTGATCAGTGACGTCCGTCACTGATTTTTATAAAGTATTTTTCTAAAAATTTTTTCTAATCCTAAATAAGAATAAAAAAAAAATTAAATAGTGGTTAGGAGCGAGCTTACTAGCTAGCAGGGCGTTAGGTTAGCGGACGTAGATTAGGTTGGGTTTTAGTTGCGTCCACTTAGCATTAGATTTATATAGCAATAGACGGACGTTTAGTAATTTTTTTTATAGACGTTCGTACAAGACTTTTTTTTTTAGTTTAGGGTTTTTTTTTTTATTGCTCCAACCACCGCTGCCCTCAACACTGGTCAGTGACGCCTCACTGACCAGTATCTGTTAATTTTTTTTGAGGGTCTAGTGGGGAATTTTTGTCTTTTTTTTTTTTTCTAACGCTGATTAGTGACGTACATCACTAATCAACAGCCACGTTCAGGTGGTGACGCAGGGATTAGTCCTGCTACCTCTGAGCGTTGATCAGTGACGTCCGTCCCTGATCTTTATAAATTATTTTTCTATAATTTTTTTTTTTAGTATTCCTAGTTAAAAATAGTGATTAGGAGCGTAGCTTACTAGATAGGCAGGGAGTTAGGTTGGCGGACGCTAGGTTAGGTTAGTTACGTCCGCTTAGTATATTAGATTTATATAGCAATAGACAGACGTCTAGTAATTTTTTTTTTTCGTTTAGGGTTAGTATATTTTTTTTTCTTACTGAACTTTTAATTTTTTTTTCAGTAAACTTTTAATTTTAAATTTTTTTTTACTACTTTTAATTTTTTTTTTTTTACTAAACTTTTAATTTTTTTTCTACATTTTTATAAAAAAATAAAGTAATCCCACACACAAGTGAAATCACAACATACACCTCCCCGTCATAATTTTTTACACAAACACGTGTGAAATCACAACATACACCTCCCCGTCATAATTTTTTACACAAACACGTGTTGAAGCACCTACATTTTACACGCCCCATAAAATATCCCAAAATAAAAAAAAAATGTCCCAGTCTTCCCAGAGACGCTACTCAGCGGAGGAGGCGTACGCTTTCCTGGCCGAGGATAGCGAGTCAGTCAGTGATTCGGATGAGGAGTTTACTGGGTTCGTCATGTCCGAATCATCCGAGTCCTCCTCCGCTGATGAGGGTCCCTCCCGTAGACGCCCCCGTAGGTCAGTAGAGGTGACCCCCCAAAGTAGTGACCCCATATGGATTTCCCCCCCCAATTTTAATTACCAGCCACAAATCCCTGACTTTGTGGCCCACCCTGGAGTCCTATCGACACTACAGGCCTCACTGAAATAGATTTTTTTTAAAGTTCTTTTCTCTGAGGATCTGGTAATGTCATGGTGGCACAGACCAACCTCTATGCCCAGCATTTTTCTGGCCCTGAACCCCACGTCCTCATCTGCGGGTGGACCCCCGTGAACACTGCAGAGATGATGGCATTTTGGGGCCTGATTCTGCACAGGGGCATAGTGAAAAAAGCCCGAGGCCCGGCAGTATGGAGTACTAAATATTTTTTACAGTACTCCCTTTTACCGCCTTTGCCATGTCCCGTACCCGCTTTGAGCAAATTCAAAGATTTTTGCACTACACGGATAACTCACTGTGCCCACCCCGTGACGACCCCACTTATGACCGTTTTATAAAAAAGTTCGGCCTGTTATCACCCATTTCCAGTGCCAAATTTTCAGCGGTCTAAAACCCCTGAAAAATTTATTTGTGTAGATGAGTCCCTCCTACACTTAAAGGGGCAGGCTCAAATTTCGCCAATACCTGCCAGCAAAAGAGCGCGGGTACGGGATAAAAATGTACAAGCTGTGCGGGGAGTAACCTCCGGTACACCCACGTTTCCGCATTTACGAAGGAAGGGACAGCCAAATTGTCCCCCCTGAATCCCCCCCTTCCCTGAAAATTAGTGGAAAAAAATAGTGTGGGATTTAGTGCACCCCCACTGCTGGATAAAGGTTACCACCTGAAACGTGGATAACTTTTATACCAGTATTCCACTTTTTAAGTGCCTCAGCTGCTGACGTACAGAAGCCTGTGGCACTGTGCGAAAGGGAACCAGAGGGGACTCCCCAAACCCTTTGTTGCGAAATTTGCTCCCAAGGGGAGAAAGCAGGTCCCAACCAGCGGTGACCTGCTTTGGGTCAAATACAAGGATAAGAGGGACGTCCTTGTATTGACCACATTTCACGGCCCCAGCACTACCCCTGCCCCTGTACAGGTACCAGTGTACAGTCGCCCACAAACCCGACTGTATTCTGGAAAACAATCGGTACATGGAGGGGTAGACCTGTCGGACCAGGTGCTGAAGCCGTACAGTTGCCGCACGAAGACCAAGGTGTGGTACAAAAAGCTGGCCGGGCACATTGTGCAAATAGCGAGTACAACGCTTTTGTTCTTTTCCGTTGTACAGGCCAAGCAGGACGTTTATTACCTTCCAAGAGAAGGTTAATAAAGGCGCTTGTTTTGGGAACCAGGGTGAGGCCCCAGCACTTCTGGTTCTGACGTCCCCCGTATTGTACCCGTCACATTTCCCCAATGAAAACCCCTCCACTGGCAAAAAGGGTAGGACTCAAAAATGGTGCAAGGTTTGCTATAAAAGGGGAATTAGAAAAGACACCACGAACTGTTGTGAAACCTGCCCTGATAAGCCCGGCCTCTGCATAAAAGAATGCTTCAAACTGTACCACTCGTCCAGGATTTCTAGTTTAAGCTTTCTTTTATCCTTTTTTTGTGTCTGCACCGTTCCCGAAGCACCCAACTGCTGTTTATTGTGCTTAAAATGGCAAGTTCCGAAAAAGTTTAGTTTCATTTTTTGCCTTTTAAGCAAATAATGTTGTGAATTAATTTTTATGAAACACCTGCGTTCAAAATTTGAATTACACCCCTTAAAAGTTCCTTAGGGGTGGACTTCTAAAATGGGGTCACTTTTGGGGGTTTTTTAATTTTGTTCACATCACAGCATTACAATTGTCAGGACATGCTGTTTTATTTCAGCAAACTAGGCGTGTCATGCGCATAATTGCTATGTCTGCTCCATGGCGTGTTTCAGGGGGCAGCCAAATTCTAGGGTGACATGTGGGGTGTCCCTAGAACGGGGAGACATGGCAGAAAAATTGGGCATCTGATTTTTCAATTTTGCGCAAGGCGTGCCGCTGTTATTGTGCAGTTAGATGGCGAATTACGTATAAACGTCAGTTTACATTTTTTGCCTTTCTAATGCATAGTAATGTCTGTGAATTAATTTTATGAAACACCTGTCTGTTCAAAATTTGAATTACACCCCTTAAAATGTTCCTTAGGGGGTGGACGTTCTAAAGTGGGGTCACTTTTAGGTGTTTTATAATATTTGTTCACATCACAGCATGTACAATTGTCAGGACATGCTGTGTATTTCAGCAAACTAGGCGTGTCATGCGCATAATTGCTATGTTCTCTCCATGGCGCGTTTCAGGGGGCAGCCAAATTCTAGGGTGACATGTGGGGTGTCCCTAGAACGGGGAGACATGGCAGAAAAATTGGGCATCTGATTTTTCAATTTTGCGCAAGGCGTGCCGCTGTTATTGTGCAGTTAGATGGCGAATTACGTATAAACGTCAGTTTACATTTTTTGCCTTTCTAATGCATAGTAATGTCTGTGAATTAAATTTATGAAACACCCGTCTGTTCAAAATTTGAATTACACCCCTAAAAGTTCCTTAGGGGGTGGACGTTCTAAAGTGGGGTCACTTTTAGGTGTTTTATAATATTTGTTCACATCACAGCATGTACAATTGTCAGGACATGCTGTGTATTTCAGCAAACTAGGCGTGTCATGCGCATAATTGCTATGTCTGCTCCATGGCGTGTTTCAGGGGGCAGCCAAATTCTAGGGTGACATGTGGGGTGTCCCTAGAACGGGGAGACATGGCAGAAAAATTGGGCATCTGATTTTTCAATTTTGCGCAAGGCGTGCCGCTGTTATTGTGCAGTTAGATGGCGAATTACGTATAAACGTCAGTTTACATTTTTTGCCTTTCTAATGCATAGTAATGTCTGTGAATTAATTTTATGAAACACCTGTCTGTTCAAAATTTGAATTACACCCCTTAAAAAAATTCCTTATGGGGTGGACGTTCTAAAAGTGGGGTCACTTTTAGGTGTTTTATAATATTTGTTCACATCACAGCATGTACAATTGTCAGGACATGCTGTGTATTTCAGCAAACTAGGCGTGTCATGCGCATAATTGCTATGTCTGCTCCATGGCGTGTTTCAGGGGGCAGCCAAATTCTAGGGTGACATGTGGGGTGTCCCTAGAACGGGGAGACATGGCAGAAAAATTGGGCATCTGATTTTTCAATTTTGCGCAAGGCGTGCCGCTGTTAAATTTTGCAGTTTTGATGGCGAATTACGTATAAACGTCAGTTTTCACTTTTTGCCTTTCGAATGCATAGTAATGTCTGTGAATTAATTTTATGAAACACCTGTCTGTTCAAAATTTGAATTACACCCCTTAAAATGTTCCTTAGGGGGTGGACGTTCTAAAGTGGGGTCACTTTTAGGTGTTTTATAATATTTGTTCACATCACAGCATGTACAATTGTCAGGACATGCTGTGTATTTCAGCAAACTAGGCGTGTCATGCGCATAATTGCTATGTCTGCTCCATGGCGTGTTTCAGGGGGCAGCCAAATTCTAGGGTGACATGTGGGGTGTCCCTAGAACGGGGAGACATGGCAGAAAAATTGGGCATCTGATTTTTCAATTTTGCGCAAGGCGTGCCGCTGTTATTGTTATAAGATATGGAATAAATACAGGATAATTGTGATTTTCACCTTATACCTCTAAATGCATTATCTATAAAAAATCATTTTCTAGGGTCCAAATGCACACTATAAAACCTAGATGAATTCATTGAGGGGTGTAGTTTCCAAAAAAGGGGTCAATTTTGGGGATTTTTCTCCGTTCTGGAACTTGGGGGGTCTACAAATGCAACATGAGGCCTCCACCAATCCTGCTATTTTGCACTCCCAAAGCCAAATAGCGCTCCTTCCCTTCTAAGACTCACCACGTGCCCCGTATATGCTTTATGACCACATATGGGGTATTGCCTTACTCGGAAGAAATTGGGCAACAGGTTTTGGGGTGCTTTTTCTCCTCCCCTTTGTTTGTGAAAATTAAAAATTTTTTGATTAAAGTGCAATTTTCCTGGAAAAATTGTAATTTTTTTATTTTTACAACCGGATTCCAGAGAGTTTTATGAAAAACCTGTGGGTCAAAAGGCAAAGCTATACCCCTAGATGATTTTATTGAGGGGTGTAGTTTCCAAAATGGGGTCAATTTTGGGTATTTTTTCCGTTGTGAACTTGGAGGGTCTACAAATGCAACATGAGGGCCTCCAGCCAATCCAGCTTATTTTGCACTCCCAAAGCCAAATAGCGCTCCTTCCCTTCTAAGACTCACCACGTGCCCCATATATGTTTTATGACCACATATGGGGTATTGCCTTACTCGGAAGAAATTGGGCAACAGGTTTTGGGGTGCTTTTTCTCCTCCTTTTTTTGTGAAAATGAAAAATTTTAGATTAATAGTGCAATTTTCTGGAAAAATTGTAATTTTTCATTTTCACAACCGGATTCCAGAGAGTTCTATGAAAAACCTGTGGGGTCAAAAGGCACGCTATACCCCTAGATGAATTCATTGAGGGGTGTAGTTTCCAAAATGGGGTCAATTTTGGGTATTTTTTTCCGTTCTGGAACTTGGGAGGGTCTACAAATGCAACATGAGGGCCTTCAGTCAATCCAGCTTATTTTGCACTCCCAAAGCCAAATAGCGCTCCTTCCCTTCTAAGACTCACCACGTGCCCGTAATGTTTTTATGACCACATATGGGGTATTGCCTTACTCGGAAGAAATTGGCAACAGGTTTTTGGGGGGCTTTTTTTTCCTCCTTTTTTTTTGAAAATGAAAAATTTCAGATTAATTGTGCAATTTTCTGGAAAAATTTTAATTTTTCATTTTTACAACCGGATTCCAGAAATGTCTATGAAAAACCTGTGGGGTCAAAAGGCACGATATACCCCTAGATGAATTCATTGAGGGGTGTATTTTCCAAAATGGGGTCAATTTTGGGTATTTTTTTTCGTTCTGGAACTTGGGTGGTCTACAAATGCAACATGAGGGCCTCCAGCCAGTCCAGCTTATTTTGCACTCCCAAAGCCAAATAGCTCTCCCTTCCCCTTTTAAGACTCACCACGCGCCACGTATATGTTTTATGACCACATATGGGGGACTGCCTTACTCAGAAGAAATTGGTCAACTGGTTTTGGGGTGCTTTTTCTCCTCCTTTTTTTGTGAAAATGAAAAATTTTAGATTAATAGTGCAATTTTCTGGAAAATTTTAATTTTTTCATTTTCACAACCGGATTCCAGAGAGTTCTATGAAAACCTGTGGGGTCAAAAGGCACGCTATACCCCTAGATGAATTCATTGAGGGGTGTAGTTTCCAAAATGGGGTCAATTTTGGGTATTTTTTTCCGTTCTGGAACTTGGGGGGTCTACAAATGCAACATGAGGGCCTCCAGCCAAACCACCATATTTTCCACTACCAAAGCCAATTAGCGATCCTAACCTTGTAAGACTCACCGCGTGCCCCGTATATGTTTTTTTGACCACATATGGGTATTTGCCTTACTCGGAAGAAATTGGGCAACAGGTTTTGGGGTGCTTTTTCTCCTCCTTTTTTTGTGAAAATGAAAAATTTTGATTAATAGTGCAATTTTCTGGAAAAATTGTAATTTTTTCATTTTCACAACCGGATTCCAGAGAGTTCTATGAAAAACCTGTGGGGTCAAAAGGCACTAAAACCCCTAGAAAAGAATTCATTGAGGGTGTAGTTTCCAAAATAGGGTCAATTTTGGGTATTTTTTTCCGTTCTGGAACTTGGGAGGGTCTACTAATGCAACATGAGGGCCTCCAGCCAATCCAGCTTATTTTGCACTTCCAAAGCCAAATAGCGCTCCTTCCCTTCTAAGACTCACCACTTGCCCCATATATATTTTATGACCACATTTGGTATATTGCCTTACTCGGAAGAAGTTGGGCAACAGGTTTTGGGGTTTCTTTTTCTCCTCCTTTTTTTGTGAAATGAAAAATTTTTATTAATAGTGCAAATTTTCTGGAAAAATTGTAATTTTTTCATTTTCACAACCGGATTCCAGAGAGTTCTATGAAAAACCTGTGGGGTCAAAAGGCACGCTATACCCCTAGATGAATTCATTGAGGGGTGTAGTTTCCAAAATGGGGTCAATTTTGGGTATTTTTTTCCGTTCTGGAACTTGGGAGGGTCTACAAATGCAACATGAGGGCCTTCAGTCAATCCAGCTTATTTTGCACTCCCAAAGCCAAAAAGCGCTCCTTCCCTTCTAAGACTCACCACGTGCCCCGTATATGTTTTATGACCACATATGGGGTATTGCCTTACTCGGAAGAAATTGGGCAACAGGTTTTGGGGTGCTTTTTCTCCTCCTTTTTTTGTGAAAATGAAAAATTTTAGATTAATAGTGCAATTTTCTGGAAAAATTGTAATTTTTCATTTTCACAACCGGATTCCAGAGAGTTCTATGAAAAACCTGTGGGGTCAAAAGGCACGCTATACCCCTAGATGAATTCATTGAGGGGTGTAGTTTCCAAAATGGGGTCAATTTTGGGTATTTTTTTCCGTTCTGGAACTTGGGAGGGTCTACAAATGCAACATGAGGGCCTCCAGCCAATCCAGCTTATTTTGCACTCCCAAAGCCAAATAGCGCTCCTTCCCTTCTAAGACTCACCACGTGCCCCGTATATGTTTTATGACCACATATGGGGTATTGCCTTACTCGGAAGAAATTGGGCAACAGGTTTTGGGGTGCTTTTTCTCCTCCTTTTTTTGTGAAAATGAAAAATTTTTGATTAATAGTGCAATTTTCTGGAAAAATTGTAATTTTTTCATTTTCACAACCGGATTCCAGAGAGTTCTATGAAAAACCTGTGGGGTCAAAAGGCACGCTATACCCCTAGATGAATTCATTGAGGGGTGTAGTTTTCCCAAAAAGGGGTCAATTTTGGGGATTTTTTTTCCGTTTCTGGAACTGGGAGGGTCTACAAATGCAACATGAGGGCCTTCAGTCAATCCAGCTTATTTTGCACTCCCAAAGCCAAATAGCGCTCCTTCCCTTCTAAGACTCACCACGTGCCCCGTATATGTTTTATGACCACATATGGGGTATTGCCTTACTCGGAAGAAATTGGGCAACAGGTTTTGGGGTGCTTTTTCTCCTCCTTTTTTTTGTGAAAATGAAAAATTTTTGATTAATAGTGCAATTTTCTGGAAAAATTGTAATTTTTTCATTTTCACAACCGGATTCCAGAGAGTTCTATGAAAAACCTGTGGGGTCAAAAGGCACGCTATACCCCTAGATGAATTCATTGAGGGGTGTAGTTTCCAAAATGGGGTCAATTTTGGGTATTTTTTTCCGTTCTGGAACTTGGGAGGGTCTACAAATGCAACATGAGGGCCTCCAGCCAATCCAGCTTATTTTGCACTCCCAAAGCCAAATAGCGCTCCTTCCCTTCTAAGACTCACCACGTGCCCCGTATATGTTTTATGACCACATATGGGGTATTGCCTTACTCGGACGATATTGGGCAACAGGTTTTGGGGTGCTTTTTCTCCTCCTTTTTTTGTGAAAATGAAAAATTTCAGATTAATAGTGCAATTTTCTGGAAAAATTGTAATTTTTCATTTTCGCAGCCGGATTCCAGAAATTTCTGTGAAAACCTGTGGGGTCAAAAGGCACGCTATACCCCTAGATGAATTCATTGAGGGGTGCAGTTTCCAAAATGGGGTCACTTTTGGGGGGATTTCCTTTGTTCTGGAACTTGGGGGACTCTACTAATGCAACATGACGGTCTCCAGCAAATCCAGCTTATTTTGCACTCCCAAAGCCAAATTGCGCTCCTTCACTTCTGAGACCCCCTAAAGTGTTGCCAAATTTTTCTTTATGACCACATATGGTTATTGTAACACTCAGAAGACATTGTGCAATAGGTTTTGGTTTGTTTTTTTCCTACGTTCCTTGTGAGCATGAAAAATTTTGGGGGTAAAAATGTAATTTATTTGAGAAAATTTAAATTTCATTTTTATGGTCCAATTCTAAAATTTTTTTGTGAAATAGCTGTGGGTCAATAAAACTCACTAAAACCCCTTGATGAATTCTTTGAGGACTGTAGTTTTCCATAAAGGGGTCTTTTCAGTTTTGTTTTTTTGTTTTTAGCACCCTTAAATGTCAGGAAACCTGATATGTTGCCCATAAAATTCATAATAAAATGATAGCTCCAAAATCCAGTAGGTTTCCTCCTTCAATCTGAGGCCTGTGGTTGAGTCAAATAACATATTAGGGCCACATATGATATATTTCTAGAAACAGCAATGTAGGGAACTTACATTGAGTTGTGTTTTTCAGTTACCATATACTAAATTCCATAAAATAATAGATTAAAATTGAAAATTGGCAAAAAAATGAAATTTTGAAATTTTTAACCGCCACTTTTCTTTAAATCCCTGTAAAACACCTAAAGGGTTAACAGACTTTCTAATGCTGTTTTAAATACCTTGAAGGGTGTAGTTTCTTACATGGGGTGATTTATGGGGTTTTTTAACATACAGGCCCCTCAATTCTACATGTGAACTGAAGTGGACCCTAAAAAAATCTGTGTTTGTAATTTTCTTGAAAATTTGAAAAATTGCTATCATATTTGTTAGCCTCCTAACTTCCTAAAAAAGTTAAATAAATTAAAAAAAATTATGCCAACATACAGAAGACATATGGTAGATGAATTTATATACTATTTTGTGTAGTATTACTATTTGTCTTAGATGGGGGAAATTTTTGAAGTTTGAAAATGGCAAATTTTTTCCAAAATTTCACGATATTTTGAAATTTTTTCACAAATAAAGAAGTATTATTTGAACCAAAATTTCTTACCATCTTAAAGCATAATATGTCATGAGAAAACAAATCTCTGAATCACATGGATAGGTTAAAGTGTCAAAAAGTTATTCTCACATAAATTGACACATGACAGATTTAAATAATGGGGCTCGGTCAGAGAGGCCAAAACTGGCTCCGGCGGTAAGGGGGTTAAAACATGGTCTTCATAAAAGGATGTTCAGCTTAGGCAGACGCGTTTCCGGTGAAATCCACTCTTAGTGGTTGCTGTCTGCAGCTGCCATTCAGTTCTGATCCATAACAAATGTGCACCAATGCAAAGCTCTTGTCCGATCACATGGTCGGACATTAAGTATCAAACAATATATATTGGACATATGGATACGACCAAATGCTGGTAAAGGGGTTTGTAGTGGGATTGCTCAAGATCCCGCTATATTGGTGCCGGGTGTCAGCTGCTAATTGCTGCAAACACCCGGTGGTTACAGCGCGAGATGGTGCCGGCGCCATCCCATGCTGTTTAACCCTTTAGATGTGGCGGCAAACATGGCTGCAGTGTCTAAATGAATAAGAAACTTCCACAAACATGGCACAAGTACGTTTCTTTTCACATTTTGCTCCACTTGGAATTTTTTTGCGGTTTCCCAGTATATTCTATGGTGTGGTGAATTTAGGAAGTCCATCTTGTCCCGCAAAATAAAAGCCCTCATTTGTCTATGAAGGTGGAAGAATAAAAATGTTATGGCACTGGGAAGGCGAGGAGGGAAAACGAATGTGACAAGTAAAAAAAAAGAAGGCTCTGTCACGAGGGGTAAGAATGTCTGAAAACCCAGGGCTCCTATGTCCGGATATTGATCAATGTATTGTTGGACGGGTTGTGACAAATAAAGCTTTGTGTTTTCAAAAAGTATCGCTATTCATCCTGTGACACCTCACACTTTTTTGAAACAAAGTATACTGTGACAACACTATGACTATGGGCTGGAGATGGGGCCTCCCACTACCTACAGAGTATGCACTGACTGTGACAACACTATGAATATAGGCTGAAGATGGGGCCTCCCACCACCTACAGAGTATGCACTGACTGTGACAACACTATGACTATGGGCTGAAGATGGGGCCTCCCACCACCTACAGAGTATGCACTGACTGTGACAACACTATGACTATGGGCTGAAGATGGGGCCTCCCACTACCTACAGAGTATGCACTGACTGTGACAACACTATGACTATGGGCTGAAGATGAGGCCCCCCACTACCTACAGAGTATGCACTGACTGTGACAACACTATGACTATGGGCTGAAGATGGGGCCTCCCACTACCTACGGAGTATGCACTGACTGTGACAACACTATGACTATGGGGTGAAGATGGGGCCTCCCACCACCTACAGAGTATGCACTGACTGTGACAACACTATGACTATGGGGAAATGGGCCTCCCACTACCTACGGAGTATGCACTGACTGTGACAACACTATGACTATGGGGTGAAGATGAGGCCTCCCCCTACCTACAGATTATGCACTGACTGTGACAACACTATGACTATGGGGTGAAGAAGGGGCCTCCCTCTACCTACAAGTATGCACTGACTGTGACAACACTATGACTATGGGGTGAAGATGGGGCCTCCCACTACCTACGGAGTATGCACTGACTGTGACAACACTATGACTATGGGCTGAAGATGAGGCCCCCCACTACCTCCAGAGTATGCACTGACTGTGACAACACTATGACCATGGGCTGAAGATGAGGCCCCCCACTACCTACAGAGTATGCACTGACTGTGACAGCACTATGTCTATGGGCTGAAGATCGTGCCTCCCACTACCTACAAGTATGCACTGACTGTGACAACACTATGACTATGAGCTGAAGATGGGGCCTCACACTACCTACGGAGTATGCTCTGACTGTGATAACACTATGACTATGGGGTGAAGATGAGGCCTCCCCCTACCTACAGATTATGCACTGACTGTGACAACACTATGACTATGGGGTGAAGATGGGGCCTCCCACCACCTACAGAGTATGCACTGACTGTGACAACACTATGACTATGGGCTGAAGATGGCGCCTCCCACTACCTACAAGTATGCACTGACTGTGACAACACTATGACTATGAGCTGAAGATGGGGCCTCACACTACCTACGGAGTAAAGCACTGACTTGAAACACAATGACTATGGGGAAG